>PVKA01003752.1:10544-76306 GCA_004027165.1 Ctenomys sociabilis | reverse complement strand
CAGATTTAGAAGGATTTCCAATTTCAGATTGGGGATCCTCAAGCTGTAGTTTTAACACAGAAAATGCAACAATATTTGAATAATGGCATAGTCATTTCCCACCCCTGAGAATTTGGTAAGTCATTGACTTCTAGCTTGTAGCTTTACATGGAAAAATGGGGCAAATACTCCCTCACCAGCTGATAGAGTTAAGAATAATATCACATTGTATGTGAACTCTGGAGATTGCAAACCATCCTAATTTCACATCAAACCATTGATTTCTTTTTGAAACACTGAGGATTTACTGTGGAGCCTTATGCATGGTAGGCAAGCACTGTACACCTAAAGTACATCCTTCCACGCAAAACTATTTTTTCATAGCAAAATCCGAATAAAAAAAACAAAATTGAAATAGCATAAAAATAGTCCTTACTCTTCTTTGGGTTACAGAAGTTCATGCAACTAGCTTCATCCGGGAACCGGTTTCTACTGTGGGAACACACACCAAATACAAACTTTTCACATTTCATGGTCTTCAGATTGAAGAAATACTCTTCACGGAACTTGCCACACTTATCCTTACTGACTTCAAACCTGCAATATTTGGGAACTTCTAAGAAAAGAAAGGCAATAAAATAAAGTTAGTTGGAAGTATCCTTCTTATTCTCTCAAAACTGAAACTGCAATTTCAGAAACAGGTGTGACCCATATTTCCTACTAGACTGGTAAATTCCCCAACAACTGTTGCCCATTAATCTGGTGCGTTACTTCGAGTTGACTCCGCTGTGACCCTCCTTTCATGTTCTGCGGAGTTGCTGTTTTCTATTTCTACACACGACGTTAATCAAAACTTTTCATGTGAATACCCATCTCTCGTGGCTCAGGTCGGTAAGTGACAAAGCCGTTTTATATTATAGACTTGACTCACTTTTAAGTAAAATCAAACACAGTATTCTGAATCTCTATAATGTCCCTGCACTAACAAAGACAAATTTAGGTCTCGGGACAAAAGCTAAGTTACATCCATAATGAACTAAATCACCTTTCGATAATGAAATCCACTGAAGTAATTCAGATCAATAAACAGATGACAGAAACAAGGAGTGCTTTTGCGGGACAGAACAGAAACGCCTAAGTTTCAATTGGTGGCAAACCCAAGAAGGCACTCGCATTGGATCTAGCTCGCTATTCGCTTGCACTTACCATGACCCGTGGTGAACCAAAATCAAAACCTTTCTGGAGCCTCCACAGGCACTGAATTTCCGTAAAGTCCAGGTGAAAGGCCTGGGACAGCGGTTGCAGACCTGTAACCACTTTTGAGACTGGCTGATCACTTGGGACTCCTCAGGCAAAAGTGACTGGAGAAAGAAGCAGCCGAAAGCGCGTGCAGCCCGCAGGAGGAGCCCTTACTTACCCTCGATCGTCCAGCAAGCTTCGTCGCAGGCCTCCAGGCTGGCGAAGTTGTTGGCGTTGCCCCCGCAGCCCCCGTACAGGAACGGTCTGCACAGCTGCCTGTGCCTGTCGTAGAAGTAGCGGGTGACCCGGGCCTGGCAGGGGCCGGGGTCCCGGGGAAGCAAGCAGGTCTCGGCCGCGCTTCCTGCGGGTGGGAAGAGGGAAGACAGCGCTCAGCCCCAGCTCGCGGGAAGCGGGGACCCCGTCCCGCGCCCGGAGCCTGGGCGGGCTGGGGGCTGCGGGGCTGCGCACCCGAGCGCTCGGGACCGGCGCGGGACGGGGCGGGACAGAGCAGGAGCAGCGGCAGTAGCCACAGAGCTCGGGACCCGGCGGACTGCATGGCGGCGGCGGCCGGACCGGACGCGACGGGACGGGACGGGCAGGAAGGACCAGCGGGCGCAGCAGCGGAGCAGGAGCAGCGAGCAGCAGAGCAGGAGCGCCGTCCAGCAGCGCGCCGGCCACTTTATGGGGCCGGGCCTTGGGCCCGCGGGGGTGGGTGGGCGCTGACTCACGCCCAGGACCAGGAATTACCCAGAGCCAGCCAAGCTGGACCCGCCCCACACACGGTCTGGGATGCCGAGAGGGCGAGTTGGCAGGTTCCCGGCAGAGAACCTACATTTGCTCCTACCCATCGCAACAGGCCAAAAAGTCCAAGGTCTTGAACTGACTTGGGTCCCTGTGTCTTGGGACCTGGAGGGAGCTTGAGGCTCCTGGCCTGACTAGAGCTAGCTGACTGTGTTAGACCAGCTCTCTATATCTGGGATTTAAATGTGTTTGTACGTATGCATACATTTCAAGTGAAGTCTGCTCTACAGTATAGGACTTGGTGAATCTTGACACCTGTATTCCTACCACACCTAGAGTTTTGACACTTCCATTCCTCCACTCCTTGGCTCCCTCAGGCCATCTGGAAGCAAATTCTTCTGGCCCCAGAACAGAGGCAACCATGCTTCTGATTTCTAGGACCATATATAAGTTGGGCCTATTCCTAAATTTCATACAAATGAAATCGTAAAGTATATTCTGTTTTGCTCAACTGTCTTTAAAAAAAAAATACCTCCATGTCATTGTGTACCAGTGATTCATTTCTCATCAATTATATGAATGTACCAAAGATATACTGTTGTTGATCATAAACCACAAATATGCTAGACCTGGTTTGTGGCTATGGATGAAGGTATTTGTGTGGGCCTGCAGTTTTCTTTAACCAGGTAAAACACAAATCGCCACACAACTTTTCTAGGAGCCTTTCTTTTATACCTGCACCAAGCATGGATAAAGGTGATATTTCTTCTTTTCCAGAGGGACCATAAAAGTCCAGAGAGGTTTTGAGATTGGGCTGGATCCACCCCTTTGATACAGTCCCTGCTCCCTGTGCATCTGCTAAAGTTCCCTGCAGCTTTCACATTGCCTATGTCCTACTTCTTGCTTATGCAAAAAATAGGAAAATCTAGATTACCATTTTAGGGGCAATATTGCAGATATTTTTGAAGAAAATTGTAAAGTCTTCTTTCGATGAATGTGTCTTCTCTCCCATTGTTCTTTTCTAGTTGACTTTCTTTAGAGAATAACTCTTACTGGTGTTTCCTGAGAATAGTAGGGGGAGTTCAAAGAAATTCTAGTTCAAGTTTCTGGAAGGCCCTGAAAAGTACACTCCTAGAGCGAGGTCTGTAGTCAGGGGTATTTTGCATATTGTGTCCCCAGTGCCAACGTTCAAGCACCCTTGTGCCACATTACAGCAACAGTCTCCTTCAGAAAAGAGCCTAGAAATGCGATGAGACTTGATCACCAGATATCTATGACTAAGAATGACAGAGCTGTAAAGGCGCAGTAAATATTTAATCACGAAGGAGCAGGAGAGGCAGGTTTGTGTAGATTACTGATTTCTACTCTGTGGTGAGCTCACGCAGGCCAATTTCTGACTGTCATTGAAAGTAGGTTTGGGAGGAGACTGACATAGTCAACTTGTCAGCTAGAGTTGCTGTAAGCCAGCTTCAGCACATCAGCCATTGAAACAGCCAGCAGGTTTGTGAATAAGACTTCCATTAGGGAATCAGATTGGAACCTCCAAGTACTTCCAAATGGAGTCAGAGGAGAAAAAGATTAGCATTCATTCAGGATCATATTCCAGAGAAGATTTAACTTCAAATGTCCTATTCCAATTCTTCCAAATAAAATCAAATACATTTCCAAGCTGACTAAAATAAAATTCAAGCACAGGTACTAAAGCACAGGTATTATTCAACACTAACAATCATCATCTCTCTTCTTTGTTTTCACCTACTGCCCACCTTTTGATCATCTTTTGCTCATATGAAAAGATGAGGTTTCTGAATCAAAGCACATATTTTAGGAAATTTCATGTTGTGTTGGGAAAATTGACTCAGGAGTCAGAAGAGACCTGGATTTTATTGCTTGTTCCTTCGGACAAGACCTCAAGGTCTCTGAGCCTCAGCCTCCTTCTCTGTAAAAATATCTAATAAGGCTATCACACAGATGCATTATTAAGATTTCTGGGACATTGTGGCTCTCAGAGCTTTTCAGCTTCTCACACAATGGTGCAGAATCCTAATCCTCTTGGAGCTCAGTTCTTGTTGAGGACCTAAGATGTCACAGGAGCTCCAGTCACAAAAGACAGCATTCTGGGTTGGCCCAGTGGTACTAAAACCTGTGCTCTCATCAGCAATTCTCCTGGATGGATCTCAGAGGACTCTCCTTTGTCTAGAAAGGGTCATACATATCAGAACCACTGCAGTAGGTGTTTCTAGGGCAGTGGTGGTAAAACCTATGGTGTATGTGCCACAGTTGGCTGTTATCATTGAACGCTCCACAAATTTTGCCATCACTGTTCTAGAGTAATTGAATTCGGAGAGCTCACCACTAGAGCTCTAGCTCTACCTCTACTTTGTCCACTCAGTGGATTGAGATGGTGATTAGGGAAAAAAATAAAGCTCTTATCTTTCTGTCATGTACAGTCTATAGACACAAGTCAAAAGCAGTGCTCAGAGAGATTCCCTCAGAGAAATGTTCCTTTATTTTTTTTTTCTATGCTGCATGATACACATCTTTAATACCTCTTTTACCCCTAAATGAGGAAGAAGAATAGAACAAGAGAAGAAGTTAAAAGTTTGAGATTGTCAAGCCAGGTTAGCAGCAAGAAATTGCTCCTCCGACTGAGGAATATGAGACAGTTCTTTTTATCCATGGAAAAGACATCTTTTAGTGCCAAGGGAGTGTAAATTTGCTGGGTACTAGTTTTCCCCACTGAATTAACATTAGAATCAGGGGGAATGCTGGGAGGAGCAGCACAACCAGAGGGATGTCATGTCTTGGTTCTCTGTGTGTAAATCAGTCTTTAAGCCAAAAATGACTAAAAAAAACAGTTTCTTTACTCAAGTCAACAGGAAATGCAAGGGGAGGGGCTGAAGGACTAGGAAAGGCAGTCATCAAAGCTGATTTGTCATTACTGTACTAAGCAGCAAAGTGGCTGTGAATAGACAAAGGTTTGATATAGAGATCTGTAAAGTGCAATGTAGGGCATGAAATTCTTATAATTTGAAGAAGAAGACTATGAACATATTTATTTTATGGAGATAAAAACTGAGACCTGGGATGATAAAAGGGCTGGTCACGTTTACTTACTGCAGTTGTTGGGTTTGTTGACATTTGCTCTAGATTTGGGTTGTGTATTCTTCCTAATCCACTCAGACCTCTTTCTGCTGCACTAAGACCTTAGAGCACAATGCTAAATGTCAGAATTAATAAAACAAAACACAGAAACTAGCATGAGTCAGGGCCACCTCTGCATGGGTCCAGTCTTTGCCTCTGATATTTTTCAACTTTCCCTTGTCCCCATAACAAATGAATCCGAAGTTAATTTGGAATATACAGCCTCATCAAGCATCCAGCATGATGTTCCATCCTCTGAGAGCCCCACAGGCTTTGCAGTTGACCAAAAATTTATGGCAAGGATTGCAACAGATGGTCCTTCTCTCTGTCAGACTCTTTAGGGAGCTGTGACTGTCTGGTTCATGAGTGAATGATGAGAATTAATTGAGCCCAGTGGCATGGGGATACATACTATGTAACAGTCATTTAAGGAGTTACATTGATAACTCCTTAATAAACAGACAGTCTTGCTGTCTGCTAGTTTAAGCCCTGTCAACATGAAGCATGAAACGAGTCCAGTTGGCACGGAGGAGGAATTTGCACATCTGCCAAGAAAGGTATTTAGTCTCTCTGGGAAGTAAACAATCACGAAAGTTTTGTTAAAGTTTAGGCAGCTTCTTCACCAACTAGGAGTTTTTGCAGAAAGTTGGGCCCAGGTAAGAATTTGGTTTACTCCAGGTTTGCTCCAGTGTGCCCTCTGTTGGACACAGAGCATTTGAATGTGTTACATAATGAAGGGGAGGCCACACAAAAACACATGTATTATAGCTAGTTCATCCCTCTTGTTCTCTTCAGAGAAAGAGTTAATGGAATATGTAACATGTCTCTGTCATCATTCTTTCATTCACCTAATGAAAATAAGCTCCTTAAATGTTTAAATCTGTCAACCTTGTGATAGATATGTGAGATATAAAGATAAGCACCACTTTAGGACTTTCATAGAACAAGTTAGAGATGAAAATGGTACAAGCCAGTTACACAATAGTTTTCCTAGTACAGCATAATATATGTTGCAGGTTCTATGGGATCATAGTGGATGAAATATGCAAAGTTCAAGTCAAAACAATAGCTAGTCCAAGTAGACATGTGTGTCGCTATACTGTCTATACCCTTGGCATACAGTGAATTAGTCCTTCTTTAGCTACTTGTTTTCTTAGGTCATTTCAGGTGCTATGATTCTGGCAGAGGATTGCTTATATGTGAAGACACAATGTCTGAAGCCCATTTTCTGTCTTCTGGGTGAATGTTTCTTCATATTCTATCGTGCCTATGCAACATGCACAACATCTTTTTCATCCTTCATTTTGCCACATTTTCAATTGTACAAGACACCCAAAGAATTGGAACACACTTTGAACTCCTTTTTCCAAGGTTTCCCAGGAGCAGCACAACTACTGCCTGCTCAGATTTCAGGCCTGGGTTATCAAGGTTTTTGAGTGTGGCCCATCACAAATGGGGAAAGCAAGATATAATTTTCCTGAATTTCTGGGTACCATGTGGGAGCTTCCGTAGCAACAACAACATTTGTAACACTAAAATTATTGAGAGTTAGCATCATGTCTTGCCTTCTATATTTCAGCATGCCCTCTGCAGTAACCATGTAAGAGTGATACTTTGTTCTGTACATTTCCCAGTCAGTTGGCTGAAACCTTGAGTAGACAAGTGACTGTAACTAAAACAACTGGTCCAAGGCTGCATGCCCTGTCTTTAGTCCCTTTCTTTCCATATTAGCAACTCTAATGTACCAGCCATTCTACACATTTTGAATGATTTTACAAAAGTGCCTGGAACAGATAGTTTAGAATTGAGAATGTCTTTTAAAGGTTGGCAATGGAAGCCAGTCTTACTGAAAACCCGCTACTATTATGGACTACTGGACTATATTGGAATATTTGGCTGAATTCACGCACCTACAATATTTAAATGACAATGGAATACCCATCTCTGACAAAACTAAACAAAAAAGGGGATACAAATGAAGGACCATTTTGTATCTGTATATTCAAAATAGTTAGGATAGATATACAGTTACGTTGTCTTAATTCAATGACTAGAAAGAGTTGTTCTAATAGTGTCTGTGGACAGGATATGTCAGCATCTTGTACAATGAATAACCACTAAGATAACAATATGCAATGTATTAATTATTGAAACTGTCCTACTAATAGGTTTTGGAACTGTCTCATTGCTATTTGTTTCTCAATAAAATTATTTAAAAAAATAAATAAAAATTTGGCAATGGAATACCCATCTCTAACAAAAGTAAACAAAAAGGGGGTATAAATGAAGGACCATTTTATAGTGAATATATCTATATTATATATATATATATATTCACAAAATAGCATAGATATGCAGTTACTTTCTCTTAGTTCAGTGAGAAAAAAGATTGTAGTAATAATGTTTAGATATCATGTCTATATCTTGTACTATGAATAACTACTACAAAGAAAACAATATGCAATGTATTTTTGTAACTGTCCTACTAACCTGTTTTGAAACTATCTTATTGCTACTTCTTTTTCAATACAATTAATACAAAAATAAAATAAATTTTTGGAATTTTAAAGACATACTACATAATGAGTATATAGGATGGGATTAAAATCTAAGCATGAAATTAATTTATGTTTTATATGTATCCTATATACATATAGGATATGTATAGAGATAGAAGATAATTTTGGGCAACATTTATAGTATCCTACCTTTAACTGTGACCAGTCACCTGAGGTCAGGTGTGGAAATGTCCCTTTGTGGCACTGTGTCAGTGTGTAAATAGCTTCAGACTTTGGATTTTGGAGCTGGGGATTAGGAATCTTCATCTGTATAATATACTCATGATCCTAGGACTGAATATCTCTCTGGCTTTTTTTTTTTTACCCAAGCAAGTTCCCAGTTTATTCAAGGACAAATAGCTACTGTGCTAGGGAAGTAGCTCAGAGGACTAAGTGCCTGCCTGGTGAACCCAACGACCCTGGTTCGATCCATGGTACTGCATGCTGTGCAGAAACCCTGTGTGGTGGTGCACACCTGTAATTCCAGCACTGGGGAGGCTGAGACAGGAGGATCACTATGAGTCCAAGCTGTGTATTGAGACCTCATACCAAATAATACATAAACAAAAGAGGGGAAAAAAAGAACCAGCTACTAAGTAAATGCACTGCCTTACTGCTCTAATAGGAACATCTGTCAAAACTGCTAATCAGATTAGAGGATTGAGAGGTTTAAGCACTACCATCCTTGTTTCAGAGTTATACTTAGGATGAAGTAATAGACCTTGACCTTTCAAATATAAAGACACACTTCCTTGCAAAAAAGGTAAATTTAATAACACAGCTGAAATATGGTGCTAGTTATACATTGATGCTAAGGTAGCGAGTGTGCCTCCACTTGTGCTAACCACGCCTTCCTTCTGGCTTTCTATGGAAAAGCTTTTGTATCTTGTACCACATAGGAGGGACAGCCTCCCGATCTATGGCATGGAAAGGCAACAACTGCAGTTTCAATGGGATGTAATTATACATTTCCCAGGATCCTTGCCACTTTTTCCCTCTTACTGACTTTTAGCTGATGGAAAAACTTAGTTGAACTGAAACGTTCGTATTACAAGAGAGCTGTGCACCTTGGCCTGGACAACAAACACTGAGTCAGCCAGGCAAGCATCTGTGGTTGAGTTGGCCAACGGGGTCACTCATATTGTCTATCTTCCTTCCTCTCGCAGAGGAAGTGGCACTCAAGTCCATTGAAAACCTTTCTCCTCTTCTCTTGCCCCTGCAAGGTTTTCACTCTCCTTTTGCCCCACAAAATCAGCCCTGCGTACTTTGACACACTCATGCACACAGTGGGTTATAATGGTTTCCATCTGAAGTGCTCCATCACTGATGAATTTTCACCTAAGCTTACAGTTCATGTATGACTCTTCTTCCACTTCTTTGAGAAGGCCATTGATTGTGCAGCTTATGTTTCCAGTACAATTTATCAAATATGTTACTGATGCTACTTGGTCTCACTTACCTCCTGTTCCCCACTTTCCCTTCCAGTTGATCTTCCACTGGGGTCAGAGAAAGTGAAAACGCTCTTACCAAGGACAACTATCCTGTTGCCACATCTTCCAAGACTTCTCAGAATGGGGCCACATGAGGGCCTGCATGTGAGATCACCAAAGACTACATTTCCTCTTACATTTCCGCTTAACTTCACACTAGTGTATTGCAATTTGAATCCTTTATTCTTGAAATGCTGTCCTGTTAGTCTTTATAAAACCACAGTGTTCACCTAAGTATCACTTACTTAGTTAACTATTCCTTCTCAATTAATCTGCCCTTGTATCTGGCAAAACATTAAAGCTTAGAGGGCTTAAATCTCAACCCAAATAGCTGTCTTTCATTGTACTTTATATGAGTTTAATAACTAAAAGTATAAACTTTACCCACAGATACATATACATAGGCTTACAATTGTGTGTAGTCTTTAGCTCTTCTTTAAATTCTCAACAGTAACGCATACTTAATATATACCCTTCGATATCTAATACAAAACTTAAATATTATGTATCCAAGATAGAATTTTAGTCCCTTATCTCCAGTGTTTCCTTTTTCTGTAAATGACATTTCCACTAAGACTCCGAAGGCAAAGTCTCTGGAGTCATCCTGATAATTTCTATCCCATCATTGCCTGATCCATCAATAATCTTGTCAATTCTGACTCCAAATCCCATTTTCACTCTGCCCACATCTTTTCTATCCATGACAAACAAGGCAGTTCAAATTTGTCAGTTCCTAAAGGATGTAATATTAGGTTCTCACCTAAACTCTTTATTTTCACTCAATTCCCACACAACAATCAGAGTATTTCTTAAACATCAGACTATACCACAACTCCTTACTCCTTCAAACATAAAATAAAATTTTTCAGTAGCTTTTTCAGTCAGCTCTACTATGGTTTGTAAAGTTCCACCCAATGTGACCAGAGTCTCCCTTGCTAATCCTTCCCATCACTCCCATTTGATCTTACTATACTTGAGTTATGCTGTATTTTCTGTTAGAATTTAACAACCTCACTCCCAAGTCAGGCCCTTCCTGTAAGTTGCTTCCTCTGCTTTAGCCTTTCTTTCCATGTAAAATGCCCTTTTCCTGATCTTCACTTCTCTGTCTCTGCAGAACTAAAGAGACAGTAAGAGATAAAATAATAACAATAATAATGCAAGAAGAACTGATTTTGCTTGCTGTTCCTATCCCAAGCAATCCAAAGAGTTCTCACCCATGGTAATTAGTAAATTCTGCCAAATAATTTAATAGTCTTAGGTGCTATTGTTCATTCAGCTCAGGCAGGAGGATAAAAGTAAAATTGACTACGCAGGTGCAAATTACTGCATGTGAATATATAGCATCCTGTGTCTGGCAGGTAACAAAGGGTCAAAGCTATTAATTAATGCCACCTCAGTTAATCCTCAGGACAACAAATTCACCACTTTAATCTATGCATCCTCCTTGCTTTGGGGAGCTCCCGGGTTTGGTCCTTCAGTCACTTTTCTTTCTGATTTATCTCGGGTGTCCTCCTCCCTTTGCATAGCTCTCCCTTAAGCTCTGGCCTCTCCCCTAAACTAAATGGCACCTACTAAAGTGAACAGACATCTCAGATTTGATATTCTCTTATAGTTTTCCTGGTCTTAGGAAATACCAAGTGCTTTCTTCCTGTTGCTCAGACCCCCCAAATTTTTTTTTATTTTACATGCCCCCTCTTTTTCATTTCACATATGATTAGCAGAACAACACATTTTCAAAATATGTTTCAAATCTCTCCACTTGCACTCTTTTCATCCACACAGTTCACCTTAGTGTTTGCAGTTGCCCCTTCCCGCTTCCATCTAGAGTCCCGTATGTTTTAATCTCTACAAAGCCACCAGTGCTAGCCTATTAAAATGCATTTCAGATACAGTGATGTTGCCCTGTTACTGACAAAACTCCAGTTTCCAGAGTCATTCAGAGTAAAGCAAGTTTATACAGTGGCCAACAAGATCTATGTAGTCACTGATTGCATGAACCGCTTTGCCTACACTCTCCAGGCTCCTCAGAGTCACACCTGATTACACACCCCTTGTGTGTCTCGGGTCTTTTTCAAGTAACATTGTCTCAGAGGGGGCTTCTCTGGCTGCCTTTGATTAAATGAAATATTTCTGACACTTCTTGTTCTTTTCTGACTTTTCTTCTTTTCTGACTGTTCTAATGAACAGCTGATATAATTGACTTTTGCCCATCGCTATTGTTCATTTTCCTTACTAGAATGCTAAGTTTTCGGATGGCAAAGGTTTAGTTTTCTTTTCTTCTGCTCTGCCCTCATGCATCTGGAATTGGGTCTGGTATGTGACAAGCAATGTGAGCCTATTTGTTGGCTAAATGAATAAAATGCTAGTTGCTAACCTTCCAATGTCCCAAATAGGATGCTACAATGCAAAAGAATAATACAAGATCAGTTTATATCCATCTGACTTTAAGTTCATTACGTACAATTTGTTTTTGAAAAATTTTATTGAACTGTTTAAATATCAAATGATATTCAGAGTGTACTGGCAACATTTCTCTTTTAAAGAATGTGTGATTAATACTCTATGTAAAAAAAAGATTTTCAAACAACCGCCTTAATAATTTCTCTCTAATATATCACTTTAAATTTAAATATTTATTTATCAAATATTCTTCCTTCAAGACCCACTTATGTATAATGTGTAAAGGCAAAGATAAAACAACCAACCTTAGAGCCTTACTCTCATTTTAATTCTAAAATGAACTGGCAAGAAATTTAATGAAAACTCTGAAAGACATTTAGATACTTACCCAACTCTGTATGGTTCTATTCTCCCAAAGTATGTGAAAGAGTTTTTTAAAAGTCTATTAACAAAGGCAGGTGAAATAGCTGAAAGGACTAAGCACCTGCTTAGGCAAGCGCAGGGACTGGAGTTTGATCCCTGACTCCACATGCTGCATGCTGAGCTGGCCACCAAGTCAGGGTGTGGTGGCACATGCCTATAATCCCAGCACTGAGGAGGCCGAGAACAGGAGGATCGCTGAGTCTGAGCTGCATAGTGAGATCCTGAGCCAAATACAAAAATCTACTAACACATAGCTTAGTGGGTCACCTTGCCCCATACTTCCCTACATTGTTAAGTATATTTGATGTTCACTTCCATACTTTTTCAACATAAACCCTTCTGAGAGTTTTCAACAAATTGAACTATAAGCAGATATAAGCAGAAAACATTTTATGATTTAATCGAAATCACATCACTAACTAGCTATCTCCAACTCCCATTTCCCAATAAGTAGCTTTTTCCTCAACAATTACCTAGACAGATATCATTATTGTTTTCCATAGTTGGCTGGCCAAAACTCATCCTTGTATTTAAGGCCAAGAAAAATCACAGGAAAATATTTTGCTTCTGCTTTTACTTGTGGCTGTATGACTACTAATCCCATTTAATAGTCATAATTTAATATTAATCCCATTTAGTCCAGTTTATATTTGAAATATTTCATCACAGCCCATTTCAAACCATCAGTATGGTGTCTGAATTCCACTCATGAAACAAAAAAGAAGCAAACTATACAGAATGAAGATAGGCTTCAATATGAAAGCCTTCATCATGACTATTCATAATGAAATGGTCAGATGCATTTAATGTTGAAAATCACAAGGACACAGCAGGTCCTCTTTGTTTAGAAAGTATTTATATGATTGTAAAATTTAGTGCATAGAAAAGCCATGACAGATTTCTTGTTGCTATATAAAAGGAAGTTAGGCTCAAGGTTCAAATGATTAGAAATACAGTTTTTGTTTATGTGAATGTTTGACAGGGATTTTGAGAGCCATTCTAGATTAGAGATAGTTTATCATATGAATTAGAGTCTTGCAAATGTAAAATACCTGATGTCCCTCATTTATACCCACAAATTCTTGGAAAACATAACCTGACAATATTTTCAAAACTCATGCCGTGGAGGTAGTTTGCTCCCATGTAAAGAATAGGTACAAATGTAAGATTCTTACACTCCCTCCCATTCTGGTTTTTGGATGTATAGATCCTCTACTGTATGTAGAAGAAGAGAAAAAATAACAGCAAATATTGTGAAAAATGAGATGAGCTATAACAGCCAGCATAGCTTCTTGGGCAAAGAATCATCTGTTTTCCCCTTAAACTCTGAATGAGTGGTTTGGGGCTGGTTGGTAATAAGGCCAATAATCTGATCGAGGTTCTCTTAGGACTTTTCTACCTGAAAGATTATGAGGACAAAAGAGAAGATTTAGTGCCATTTGTCATCAGCACTGGATTTATTTTTACATAATTCTATGACATGGAAAAGAAAACTGGTTCACTCTTTCCAGTCTTTTAAACTAGTTCAAAGAAGGGGGGGAAAAGGGCTGCTTTTACATTAGTTTGAGAGAACTGTATTGAAGTGGGAAATACGCCAGACTAGAAAGCAAATTCCCACATAGTAAGTTTGGCTTTGTGCCATTCATTGTTTCATTTTGGCCATTTGAACTCTGCGGTGCCGTTGCTTCATCTGCAAAATGGGACAGAGGGGAAAGTAGATGATACTATGCCTGAATTCTTTGAACTCTTGACTTCACCATTTTTCTGAACATTTGGGGTCTCCATGCAAGTACTGCATGCTATCCTTCTTTGATTGGCTGAGTTTCCTTAAGAAAACTCTTTGACTTTTTCATGCAGGGCATGTGGCATCAAATTCATGAACTTTCTAGAATCAACCTTGTAAGTATATACTCACTTGTAATGGAGAGTTTTAAGGTTAAACATTATTAAAACTAAAATCTTAGTATTTTAGGATTGAAAAATCACTACAATAGTAAATTTAGACAGTGTTTTTATTTGGTGAATCTTTAGACACAGGTTAGCTAATTTAACCCACACTCTTGCTTCTCTGTAATATATCAAATAATGTACAGAGAGACGGGCAGTCATGAGAGCACGAAAGTTATGAGAGGTTTAATCTGTCTTGACAAGGTCTTGGTAATTCAGTGAGTCTTTTTTTTTAATTCAGTGAGTCTTAGGGTGGATTTTCTAGAAACAGAGCTTTTGACGGGGATTCTTTTCCAAATGATTTATTCTGAGTAAGCTCACAGGGAAAACCTCTAAAAAAGTGAGGAAAGAAAGACAGAGCAGGACACATTATAAAAAGTGATGTTTCAGAAGTCTGTCTTCACAGTGTTGTTTCTGCAGCCAGGAAACATCTTGATTACAACCACAATTTTCAAGCCAGAGGCAAGGGGGCTGGGTACTCAGACTCCCTGTTGTTTGGCATTTGCTTACATACAAATCATCCCTGGGAGCCAAACATGGCATGATCTTCCAAATATAACCATGCGAAATGGTCCCCAACAGCTAAGGGCTGAGTTATACATCAGGTCTGTCTGGGATCGTCAATCATGGTAGCCATTATTGACCTTAAACTGGAACAGGAACCTCAGAGGGACAAAAGCAACATCTGCAATGCATGTTGGTAAAGATGTCAAATCATCTACACAGAAAATCCATTAGGAGAACCTGTAACTCACCTACCAGGGACTGTCACATAAGTGCAGTCTAAAATATTGCACCCACAGACTGAATGCCACCAACTGACATACAATGAATGCTCCTTCTATGTTACATGCTTTTATACAGCCCATAGATTCATCATTCCTCTTTAATCTCTCAACAAATCTGAAATATACAAAACATTACTGCTCCTACTTCACAGTAAACTGAGAGGTAGCTGCATTAGGCAAATTGGTCAAAGTCATTCAGCTAGCAAGTGTTAGTGAATGATTACTATGTTCTCATTAATGCAGTAGGACTTCCTAAATTAGAAGATCCTAACACTTATCCAAGCTCTCCTAAGTCAAAACCTCTTCACATAGCCTCATATTTTAACAAGGAATGGCCTTTTCTTTAAAGAAGAATAACCAAGCTTAATAACGTAGCGTGATTACTATAAAATCTGAAGTGATTCGTACACACCTGAAAGTGTCAGAAGTCTCCACTTGGGGGAAACTTGTGCAAAGAACAATATTAACAGGTAAAAGTCATCTTTAGTTGTGAAAATGCTTGTGAAGTTTTATATATAGTTTAACAGGGATAAGAAGGATGTGAAAATGAAATTGAGAATGGGCTTTCAAGTATTAAGCCATTCTTGTTCTGGATCAAATGAAATTTTAATTGTTGTATTGCATGTTCAAGAATAGAACAGTAAAATTGAAGACCTGGGGGACACTGGGCACAAGCACTCTGAGGATGACTTTTCCAGCTGGTTTATGCAGCTCTGCGCTGGTTTCTGTACTCTTCAAAATATACTATCCTGCATTTTTCACAGAAAAGAAATGAATATTCTAAGGTTAGGAAGAGATAAAATTTTTCCTCAGAGGACATTAAAATGCCACACATATACAAGGAAATAAGTTAATTGTGGATATATTTTCATGTAGCTGTTGTGCTTTGAAATATGTGTGAACTGCATGCCAAGTTTCATAAAAAAATGATTCCTTATAGAAACTGGACAAGAGAGACAAAAGAGAAATAAAAAGAGGCCCAGAAAAGGAGAGATTAGAGGCATGATGCCATTTGGCTATACTAAATGTTTTTCTGGCAATTTCATGGGAAAACAATCAGCTACTAAAAATGTTCTCTGTTACACACGCATCCAGTTGAGAAGAGAGAAGGCCAAGAGGGGAGAGAGTCTGTTGGTCTTATATTCTATACACTAATAGAGCAGACTACCTATTTTCCTTTAACCTGCTAGATTTTCTCACCATTCTCATTCAGTTCATTATAACACTTACATAAAATTTCTCGGTATTGTTTAGAGAAACACTTCTAAATCATGTACTAGTTTATTTATGATTAAGAATCTTGTTTGCTTGCTATTTTTCCATTGTATTGGTTCATATTTCTGTCCATTACTTATAATAGATTAACCAGGAAAAAATGATTTTTATAGTCATATTGCATTTTATAATGATCCTTTTTATACAGTCTTCTTTGGTACCAGATTAAAAACTCTAGCATTTTATGGGATTAACTGGTGGTCCTCATAGCGACCCCCAACTCAAGCACAGGGCACAAATTTTATGGTGGACTTCTTTGACACTGGAGGTGAGAGTTGTATATTTTGCTGAATTCATGCACCTACAACATTTGGATGGCAATGGAATATCCATCTCTGACAAAACTAAAGAAAAAAGGGTGATATAAATGAAGGACTGTTTTGTATCTGCATATACAAAATAGTTTGGATAGATATATAACTACTTTCTCTTAATTCAATATGAAGAAAGATCTGTAGTAATAGTGTTCATCCTGTGCTATGAATGACTACTACAAAGACAACAATATGCAATGCAATAACTGTTGTACCTCTCCTACCAACCTGTTCTGAGGCTGTCTCATTGCAATTTCTTCTCAATAAAATTAATAAAAAAGGTAAAACCTAATAATTTACACTGTGCAAAAGACTAAGATAAAGAGGAACCTTCAGTGTTTCAGACTGTATGTGGAATAAACAGGCCCTCCCTCTAACCAGCTGGCAGGTGTTGGGTCAAATGCTTGATTTAATCATATTAGTGGAGATTATGAAGAAGCTTTCAAATCCCAAGGTCAGTTTTCAGTGGTCGTGGAATAGTTTGAGGGAGCTCATGGGGCTGTGATTACCACAGGAAACAACATAAGATAAAAAAACACTTATCTGGTAAATTAAGAGCAGAAAGGAGTGTTGACTAAGCCTGAAGTGAAGTGAGGCCAGAGCTGAGATATATGTGCTAAAGTTTTTCCTCCCCAACAGGCAAAAAAATGCCAGTGATCAATATTGAGGACCTGACAGAAAAGGACAAATTGAAAATGGAAGTTGACCAGCTCAAGAAAGAGGTGACATTGGAGAGAATGCTCGTAAGTGCTGTACTCACTTGGATTTTATACTAAATGAGAGAACCTATGGAAGAAACAGCTTAGAAAACATGTATTGTTTCCTTTCTTTCTTTCTTTCTTTCTTTCTTTCTTTCTTTCTTTCTTTCTTTCTTTCTTTCTTTCTTTCTTTCTTTCTTTCTTTCTTTCCTTCCTTCCTTCCTTCCTTCCTTTCTTTCTTTCTTTCTTTCTTTCTTTCTTTCTTTCTTTCTTTCTTTCTTTCTTCTTTCTTTCCTTCTTTCACTTTCTTCCTTGCCAGAGCAGAGTGATGTGCTTAAATATAAACTGTTCTTGTTAAAACTCATCCAAAATTAAGAAATTTAATTATCAATTAAATTTATTTATTATAATTTAGATGCCCAATCAAGGGCTTGGAAAACTATTTTCCTTAGACATAGGTCAGCCTATAGTCTGTTCTTTTTTTACAGTTGGTAAGCTAAAAAATGTTTTAATTTTTAAAAGTATTATTTTATAAAGAAGAAAGAAAGGAGGAAGGAAAAAAAGAAGGAAAGAGAGAAGAAGTAGAAAATAGGACACACGCATTTTAGCCAAGCATTAAAAATGAAAAAGGCATAGAAGCATTTTGTTTTTACTTTTCTAAATTGGTAACCTTTTTATCTGATGCAACATTTTGATGCTGTTGATATATTTTAAGTTAGAACTTCCCAGCACTGTCATGGTCAGTAATAAATGAGTACATTCGAGTCTTCTCTTGCCAAGCCAAGAATGCGAGTTCAGGCACAAGAACTTACTTATTCCTCCTAAAAGCTTCTGACCATTCTTGGAAATGGTTACCAAGAGCTTTCCTCCATTAGAAGGAACAGAAATAGCAAAGGAATGAGGAGTTTCCACCAAATGATAATTAATTTTGGAAAATGTACTGAAATCTCTTCATTTTAGGACAGGTAGTACAACAAATCCTCCCTCACTAGTGATAACGGCACATTTTCTATTTTAAAAGGTATCTTTTTATCAGTACAAATTGAAAAAAGGAGTGTATATTCTTTTCATACTCAAAACTCTTACTCCCAATCAAAATTGGCTCATTTTGTGCATACAGCTGACTCAAGCTCCCCTGTTGCCCTTTCTGTACAGCTGAAACATATTTTGCTGTGATGATAACATTAACTCCATAGTCAGCATAAAAGCTTGGAAGACACATCACAATTTAAAGTCTTCATCTGTGGAATTTTGGGAAAATGAACTTTTGTTGTAGAAGAGAGGAATTACTTTCTCCTTCATTTGAAAGATTCAAAAGTCATTTTATTACTTATATACCCTAGCTTGTTGTTCTGTCAGAGATTTAGCTGTCTTGAGGTTAAGTTCATTTTGGAATTTTTATTTTAGGTAAACATCACATATATCCAAGATGCTTTAGCTGTTCCTTCACTGTATTATTCCACATCACTTTCTTCTTAGAAGTGAAAGAAATTTGATATTAGATTTTAGAGGTTCTCTGTGTCTGTTTCTATCTCTGTCTCTCTCTCCATGTATGCCTAGCCCTACACACAGTCACATCCCCACTCACAAGCATGTGGTCTGGGCCTATGCCTACTGTAACGGACTATGTGGCTTACAGACAGTACAAGCTTATTTCCTTTCCTCTCAGTTCTGGACTCTAAGAAGCCCAGAATGAAGGCTTTGCTCCCTCTTTGGTAGAGGGTCATGTTTACACTGTGTTCTTCCATGGGTAAAGGGGTGAGCGAGCACTCTGGTTTTTCATAAGAACCCTAATCCTACTCAAGAAGGCTCTGCCACTGTGACCTAATCACCTCCTTAAGGCTTTGCCTACTAACTGCCTACTAAGTTGTGGGCTAGAATTTTAACACACAAATTCTAGGGAACACAATCATTCAGTCAGACTATATATATATATATATATATATATATATATATATATATATATATATATATATATATTCATGCATTACATTTATATATACTGTACATGTATACATACTTGTATTTATGCTATATTGGTCATAAAGGTTTTATCTAAAAAAGCTAGTAAGTTAGCTACATAACTTAGGAAATGGTCTCTTAATGGAATTGGTTCTCTGAGTCCATTAAAACACTAAAGCTTCATTTTCTCTCTAAATCATTACTACAGTGATGTAGATGACTGGGAAACAAACTAATAAATTAAAAGCATGGTTCAGTTCAGCAGGCTCTGTGCCAGAGGACTGGGTTATTCTGAGCAAATCAGCCCAAGGCCCTGACCCCTGGGAGCCCACAGCCTGTGCTGTCATGACCAGGCACTGCAGATGAGTCTGAAGGAAAACTGCATCTTATCAAATCCAGAATGGTTGGGGTGCTTGGATGTGAACCATTATTCATCCCTTTTTAACCTCTGAAAGTTACATTTTTAGAGAGAGGAAAGAGGTATATTTGATACTCTGGTAACATCCCTAACATGTGTTCTGATCCACATATCTGGATTACTCTGAAGAAGCAAAGGGGTGGCTTGATGGGACTGTAGCTGAAGGGTCCAGCTGAGGGTACTGCTGGGAGATTCCTAAGAGAGAAGGGTGGGAACTTCTCTAGAGAATCAGCACTATTTTGTCTCAAACTAAATGAGCCATCTCCTTCCCCTTCCTCTTAAGGTATCCAAATGCTGTGAAGAAGTGAGGGATTATGTTGAAGAAAGATCTGGCGAGGATCCACTGGTAAAGGGTATCCCAGAGGACAAAAATCCCTTCAAGGAGCTCAAAGGAGGCTGTATGATTTCATAATCAATATTCCCTGGAACATCTGGAATTCTAACAACAATGTAAATTTTTTCTCATATATAATTAAAAATCTACACAAATTGAAAATTTACATAAATGTTGAAATTTGTCTATGTAAGCTTTTAATAAAAACCAGGATATAATAACATATAAATTTACGTTTTTCTGGAGCCTTCTTTAAAAAGAGTTACTATGCTTACGAGTGAATCTCTAAATGCAAAGCAGATAGGCAGTGTTTTATGTTTGTTCATTTCCCTTTAATTACTGAAAATACACTTTAGAATAAAGGTAGGCAGACTTTTATAGTTAAACTGAATTTCTAAATAGTTATAAGTTTTATTGCTATAATTATAGTTAGATATATTCTAATCAATATTTCTCTTACTCAGACAGCTTTCTTATTTTGGGCGGGCGGGGTGTGGGGGTTACCAGGAATTGAACTAACGAACTTGTATTTACCCGGTAGGCACCTAAACTGTTGAGCTGTCTTCCCAGCTATTTCTTACTCAAAGAACTAGAAAGTCTATTCCTTGAATACAAAGATAACTTATATATGCAAGAAATGTACTTAAAAGATTTTTTTCTACTCCAAAATGCAAATTGAACTAGCACTTTAGTCTTTGGTCATATAGCACAGTGAATTTAACCAGTGATTGAATGAAAATTATGACCACAAACTCAGGACACAGAGCGTTCCGGTGCCGACAGTTTACTGCCTAACTGACTTTACATGTATATCTTGATTCTTTGTAGTTCTCAGATATTGTTACTAGAGGATAAAGATGTTGGAGATCCTCTCCCCTCACCCCCATAGTTTTATGTTTTAAATATTTAGTGGTACAACCGTAGTATTTAGCATACTGCTTGACACATAGTTAGACCCGGAAGTATTCCCTAGCATCGTTAGTGGGAAAGGAAGTGGACAAAATTTCTAGACCCATTTAATATAAATCCTGCTCAACCCCTGCCCCTGGAAGACCCTCACTAGCACGTTTCCCAGTGATTTAACCAGTGATTGAATGAAAATTATGACCACAAACTCAGGACACAGGGCGTCCTGGAATTCTAACTGTTGTTAGAATTCCAGCAAGCTGAGGATGAGTGCTGCTGCCGTTGCCATTACTATATCTCCTCTGCCTCCGTAGCAGACGACAGGTGTAATTGCCCCAAATCAGAAATCGCTTTTTGTCTGAGTTCTCTGTTGATTAACCTGAATTTACAGCGCTATGCTGGAGGGCACAGTGAAGTCAGAGTCTTGGCTCTGTACCCACCCGCTCTGACCATAGGAAACGCTCAGCATGGGTCTGTTGATCTTGTATCTCATTGTGACACAGAAAAATAAAGACTTAGAGAAGTAAGTAAAAAGATTTTCTAGATCAAGACTCCGGGCTTGTGGCTGCACAGTCCGGCAACGCACTAGGTCGCACGTCTTGTGTGCTTTCCACCTCAGCTGATGTACCGTAGAACCTCTTTTTTCTTCTCGAGGAAAAATTCCTTTTCCCAATTTAAAATTACAAAATCGCTCTCCCCCACTAAAGCACTTCCTGTCCTCTTCCCCAGCGAGTTTCCCTCCAGACCCTCTGCTTGCTTCCGGAGCACCCAACACCACCCAACACACTATATATTTTACTTATTTATTTAGATGTGGTCTGTCTGCTAGAATCTCCCATCTGCCAGTTAGTGTTTATTCAACGTGGTATTCTACATATCCTTTTTTTCTGACTAAAATAAACACAAACCCTTTGCTATGGCATTTGCAACTTGTAAAGCAAGTCCTAACCAACAGTTACTTCTAGCTTTTAACCTTACAAGTCGAGGGAGATCTCTGGAGCCTGACGATTCTAACTTAAAACCCTTTCTCTTTAACATTATTGAGAATTTTGGACAGAAAACTAGTACTCTACGAATAAATTCTCTTTTTCCCTATGTATAATATAATGGATTTGGACAGATCTTTTTTGGGGGGGTGGGGACAGACCCTATTTTGATAGGTTAATTCCAATACAGCCAGGTGTATTGAAAGAAGTCTTAATAAATGTCCTCTGTTATAAATCCTATAAATGTCCTGTACTTGACAAATAATCCTTGGCATATTTCCTACTTGAAATTTCAATATATGGATTCCTTCACCTGAAACATCCCTCTATTCCACCTCCTTGCAGCCTTTTGAAATCCTTCTCTCCTTCTAAGAATAGCTTCTTCCATACTCCCTGAAATATATGTATCTCTTAAATTATTTAGCATTACTGTACTTACTGTAATTTTACAATTACCTTAATTTCAATGCTATATTGTTAATTTTCCAAGCCTGAAACTCTGTTCATCTTTGAAACTGCCATATCAACTGACAAACTGTCTCTACAATTTGACTTTATAAATATTTAACTCAAAGAAGAGCCTAAGACAGCCCTTGTGAAATGTTTACATTAGATGATTCAGAGTCTGTGGATTAATGAACAATGAGCTCAACAGTAGGGCAAAACACGGATTGCCAGCAGAATTTTGAGTAAGACAGAAACTATGGGAAGGAAATATAGAAAAAGAAAGGCCAAGACAGGAAGGAAATGAAGTCACGACGTGCCTCTGCAGCCCAACTACCACAGGCAGTGACTGTGTATTGTTCAGAAGTTGTTGCTTCGAGACTAGGGTTATTAGGTTAAAAGTAATGACTAAGTACAGGGAAACAGGAAGTGCTCCAGCTCATGCTTAACATTTGGCCCGGCAGCATAACTTTCTGATGTCCCTGGGGAAAATGAATTGCAAATCCTACCATATGTCATTTGAGATGGTTCAACTGTGAAGGTATTTTACACACACAGACAAACCTAAGCTTTAGCACAAACAATAACAAAGCAACTCACTGTTGATTTTAGTTAGCCCAACTTGATTTTACACAGATTTCAAGACAAAGTGAATGGCAGGCAAACTTTCTAAATTCCTGAAAGTATTTTATGAATACTAGGAAAACAGTTAAGTTAATTGTGCAAGGAAAATGACCAATTCTATATGATGAGAATTAATACTGCTGATAGACTAGATCTGTAAGAATACATCACAAGTTGTAATACCGTTCTTCTTTTGAAGGTAAATTCAATGCCTAAAGATAGGCGATTACATTCTCCTGTTTTTTTTTAAGTATATTCATCATTTTAGCTTTGACTGAAACAACAACAGACCATTTTTCAGAATGCTACTTGATTATGGGATTTCAGTATTTCACAGTTCATTAACTTACTTGTCACTGTGAGTGTGTGCGTGTGCGTGTGTGTGTGTGTGTGTGTGTGTGTGCGCGCGCGCGCCAGAGATTGAACTTGGGACCTTGTGCTTGCCAGACAGGCATGTATACCACTGAACTATCTCTCTGGCTATCACTTTGAACTTATATGGTAATGCAAGCTGAAAACAACAGTAGACTACTGCATATTTGTGTCTAATTTAAGCCTCATAATACCATAGAAAAAGTTAAAGAACCAACATGGCTGTATAAACATTTAACCCTACATAGAGCTAGATAAAGAAACTTTCATGTCAGAATAATTCTATTTTTACATCACAAAACAGACGTACTCATCTTAATTTACTTATGCACCTGGTTTAATTTTGGTTTTGGACTTATTTTAATTTAGGCTCCATTACACTCTGTATTTCATTTGCTTGCTTAAGCTATTTTTAACCAATCTTTTAAAGTTAAGAAATAGCAAATGTAAGGAACAATGAATCCATTCTGGAGAAACATTTGAGTTTGACTTGATTCTGTTTACTAAGAAGGGAAACTTCAGCAGATGAGGAAAACTTTCTAAATCTAGGTGGTCCTAGTATTCCAAATATAGGAAATGGACTCCTAAATATGTTCCTTGTGAAAGTGATTTAACCTACCTGACACATCCGTGCTTCCCTGAAAATAAGATCTAACTGGAAAACAATCAGCTTTGAAAACCAGAGATCAAAAGTGCCAGATTCAGTTACCTTGCTCACCTGACATTACAGGAAAACAGAGAACAGTTCCTGGTATTTAAGGTCAGGAACTCTGATATAATTAACTATGGCCTCCAAATCTTCCTTAACCTTAGAAGGTTATTGTTGGAGAGAGGAAAATATTTGGCTGCTGGGACAGGTTTTGCAACATTTGTGGGTTTCTTCTTCTTTTGAGCTATTAACAATGCCATAGCTCACTAGCTCATAAGCAAAGGGAAAGTTTACATTGTGTGTAAGCATTTCTTCCCAACAGGCACTTTTTTTTTTTTTTTTTTTTTTTTTCTAGCTGTGGAAAAGCAACAGAAAGCAAACAATCCCAAACTGAGCTGTGACATCACCACCTACACGGAGTAGGAATCAAGAATTCCGGATACTTGGAGAATGATGAGAGAGGAGCCCAGCAAAACCTTCATGACTGCTGCTTCTCTGTCCTTACTCCATCTTCATACAAGTATTTTTGCTCGGCATGCAGATGATTATTTAATGACAGAGAAGGTCCATGCAGCTTGAAAACATTGCTCCTATCCCAACTCCCTTCTTTTTCCTCTATCTAAATTTTACCAAGCCCTTTCAGGCCTACAGGGGAGACCATCCCCAGGGTGCTGGTGACAGCTTCCTTTCAGTTTCCACAGGGGAGTTAGCCCAAGCCTGCAACTTGCCCACTTTATAGATGTAAAACTTACAGACTGGCAAGTTTTACAACTTTTGGAAAGGTGAGGGGCCGTTATTTCCAGCTGGATAAAGTCCTTTTTCCTTAGTTTCATAAACAAAGCCCAGATGTGATCTGGAAGGGAAAAAAAAAACACCCAAAACTCAGTGGTCCAGGGGAGCCTGACCCAGCCCTCCCAGTGGGGCTTCTGCGCCTTCGCCCTGCCCACCCCGGCAGGCCGCTGTGCTCCGGAACCCTAGCAAAAGCCTGGTGTGAGAGGTCCCAGCGTCCGGGCAGGGCTGGCGGGGCAGAAGTCCGGAGGAAGCCGAGCCCGGGGCGGGGGCGTCACGTCCTGTCAGGCCGCGGGGTGGCCAGGCCAGCAGTCACCTCGGGAGGCGCCCAGGGCTCCAACGCGGGGCGACAATGCCCGCTCTGCACATCGAGGATTTGCCAGAGAAGGAAAAACTGAAGATGGAAGTGGAGCAACTTCGTAAGGAAGTCAAGTTGCAGAGACAGCAGGTAAGGGGACCGACAGCTGCAGAGCCTGAGCGTCCCTGACGGAGAGGGAGAGGGAGAGGGACCCGACCAGCACCATTGGCTGTTACACCCACACCAGGGAGCTGTGTTTGCGCAGCTTTGTCAGAAGGGATTCTCTGGCAAGCTGGGAGCTGCCAGAGTGGGAGCTCAGAGGAGGAAAGAAAGCAAAAGTTCTGACTGAGAAGGACAGACACTTGGGTAGGGAGAGGAGAGCAGTGGGAAGCAGACACTGAGTCCTGCTCCTACTTCATGGCTGTCCCAAGACTAGACTTGTAGGAAAAAGGGAGATGGAGGAGTTCTAAAACCATCCCCTAAAGTTTCCTGAGCTTTCAGTTTCACCAATGGCCTTCAGGGATGGGCTAAGACAGCTCCCTGTGGCTTGTAGCTTGCTGCAGAAATGTTAGAATTTCTGTTTGCATTTACTTGTGCATTTCGTCCCCTTTATATTAGTTACCCACTTTGCTTTCGGTGCATGCATAATGGACTCATGTTTATGAATAAATAAGAAGTAAATATAGTTGCAACCAAGAAATGTTAGGGCTCACTGTTCGGGGTTACAGTTCCACTGAGAGGATTAAGTCCAGTATTTAGAAGTCTCCACTGAAACCTGATGGAGTTTTTGTAATTTTTGCCTCAATTTCTTAATACTACCAGGAGCTTTCACTGAGAGTCCTCTTTCATCCTGTGTTACACAACCCAGAGGCCCTTAGTGTGGGAAAGGCTTTTGAACAGACATTTTTACTGAAATCTTTTTTCCCCAGTCCCCTCCCCCAAACTGAACAGATTCCATTTCAGTTCAGTCCTTGACAAAATAAGGGGCACATTAAGACTGAAGCAAAAATTGTAAATAAGCACCCTTCCTTTCTCCTTCTGACTCTGTTAATGCCTGGAGCTTTAGCCTTCTTGAGTGACCCTTGGAAGATGCAGGATTTTGACTTTTTACTTCTTACTCACTTCTTTTCTCAAATTTGGCTTTCTGTTTGGTAGTTCCAAATCTTAGCTTTTCCTACATGTGTTACTTTCCTTCCTGGTTGAGGGTTTTGTAACTTTAAAAGTATCAGTGTGTTCAAAGGAATAAATAAAGTTACAACTCTCTTGAAGGGACTCATTTTGCTATTGCTCTGTGGAACTTACAGGGGAAAAAAGAGACAAGTCTCTTTCACTTCTTTAAAGTTTCAAATTAGGTACTGGGCAGTGTCCGGGATGCAAGGGGCATCATAGAAATCAAACCTCATTCATGAGCAGTGTCTCCCTGCCAGCAGTCTGGCCCCTTAGAACGTGCCCCATGGCATCTGTTTTCTAGCTCCCAACATCCATGGTATAAGGCAGAGGGAGAAAAACCTTCACAACACAGGCAGAGGTATCTAAATCTTTACAATTTTCTTTTTTAAATGTATTTTATACAGGATCTATGGGGTTTTACTACACGGATCGAACTTGTAGTGATCCTTCTATTTTCAGCCTCCCAACAGCTAGGATTACACGTACACACCACCATGCCCAGTCTCATTTTCTGCCTTCTCAGTGTGCCCCATGGGCAGGGCCAGCACGGCACACTGCGGATCTAACCCCACCCCCCCACCCCCGTCCCTGTGTCTGCCTAAGCAGGCACTTTAATCCACAGAGCTATCTGGCTGGTCCTAAATCTTAATAATTTTCAAACATTGTTTTAGTACGCCCTGTGAATTAGTGTTCAAGTACTGCAGCTTTTGAGAGACTGTTTATCCACCTTGCTTTAAGAATAAAAGTTGGGCATAGTTGGGCATGCCTGCAATCCTAGCACTCAGGAGGTGGAGTCAGGAGGCTGGCTTTGAGTTTGAGGTCAGCCTGGGCTACAAACTGAGTCCAAGGCCAACCTGAATTACATAGAAAAATGCTGTCTGAAGAAGGCACACACAAAACAAAACAAGACAATAAACCTCTCCAGTCACAAGAGTAAAAAAGAAGCTGGTTAGGTCCTCATTTAAGACTACAGAGTGATGGAACAAGTACTTAGAGATGCTGCTTTGTCACTTGATTATTGACCTCTGGCCTCTGTCCCTAGCTCAGGACCAGGAGACAAATGTACAGGCACAGGTCTTCTGTAATTTCAGCTAATTCATGACGGAACAGATACACCCCCTTGGGCATGGAGGAAAAGGCATCACAGGGGTACATTTTCACTTTTGGAAATGATGTTCTCATCAGAAGCCTCATGAAAACACTTCTGTTGGAAGAGCTACAGTGTGAAGAATGTGAATCTCACCTAGAAATTTTCCTACAGCCAGAGGCTCCAGGTGGGGGACACATCAGTTTGTTTATTTATTTATTTATTAAATACCTGGGATTAAACTCAGGACCCTGTACTTGCCAGGCAGGAACTCATGCCAGTGAGCTATCTCCCCAGCACCTTCATTGGTTTTAATTTAAATTCATTTAAAACGCACACAACGTGAGTGTCAGCAAAACTGAGAGCAGATATTACCTGAAAGAATGATCCTGGAAATGATTTTATGATGTCATCTGTTTTTTTAAATTTATTTATATATTTACTCATTTATTTATTGTAGTACTGAGTATTGGCCCCATAGCCATCTAGTCCCTTTCACCCTTTTAATTTTTTTGTTTTTATAATTTGGAGCCCCAGCCCCCTAGTCCTTTTTTTACTTTTTTTAAATTTAGAGACAGGGTCTCACAAAGTGGTCCAGGTGACACTTGAATTTTCAGTCCTACCTCAACCTGCCTCACTGCTGGGATTACAGGCTTTAGATCAGTGGCCTCTATGCTACTATACAAAGAGCTGCCCTTTCAGATGTGCGTGTGTGAAATAATGAAGTTTTTATTTTTGTATAGTTTTAAATCTTACCCCTTTATAATCTAATACCTTTTTGTACTTATGCATAGTGCATTAACACTGCGGTGTTAAAAACTTCAGAGGTTAATAATCAAGTGACAGAGCAGCATGTCTAACTACTTGTGGCATCTGAATTTTCTTATAAGTAATTATTATGCACAGTTTGGGATGCCTAATTGCTTTAGTGATAACCATTAAAACAGTTTGAAGCTACCAATCTAGCTTGTAAATTCAATAGCATCATTTGCCTACTTTGATATCTCCACTGTTCAGTGTGCTAGGCCTATAATTTTTACTTGTAATGCTTTAATAGTAATACAGGCCTTTATTAAGACCTAATTCTTCTTCTTTTAAGACCTAATTCTTCTTCTTCTTCTTCTTCTTCTTCTTCTTCTTCTTCTTCTTCTTCTTCTTCTTCTTCTTCTTCTTCCTCTTCCTCTTCCTCTTCCTCTTCTCCTCTTTCTCCTTCTTTTTCTTGCTCTTCTTTTTCCTTCCTAGTTCAAGCCAGGGATTTAGCTCAGTGGCACAGCACCTGCCTGGCAGTGTGTGCAAGGTACTGAGTTGAATTTCCAGTACCAAAATAAACCCCAAAAAGCAAAACAAAAGCTAAAGCTATGCTAGCTGAAACTTGTCTCTTAAGGATAGGTTGTTGGTTTGTTTTGATAAACTATTCAATCCTCCTTTGCATTGTAGACAAACTTTACCCTGCTGGTGTAAGCACAAGAAAGTCAGAGAAAGCTAGTGAGTCTCTGATCTTGGCCATGGCCCATCAAGAGGAAATGCTGAGCTGAGCCATATGGGAAAATGTTGGGGCAACCCCAGTCTTCCCAGAATTTGGCTGTTTCTAAGGCTTCAATTCATGTGAAATTACAGAACTTAGGCCACATGCTAAGTAAAAGCTGTTACATAACACCCTCCCCCAAACACTTGGGAATTATCTGCCCCTGACCTAAAAATATGTTAAACACATTGTAATTCAACAGAGGAGGAAAAATTATGAGTCATAATGAATGGATAAGCTACTGGATACAGTGACTTTCAGACTTTTCTAACTTTGACCGGTAGTAAGGAGTACACTTCACATAGATTGAATTTTATATAGAAAAAGAGTAGATTAAAGTGACTAGCATGCAGCATGGAGAATATATATTTTAACATTTAAAGAATTTTAGGGCTGGCCAGACAGCTCAGTGGAGTAAAGTGCTTGCTTAGGCAGACTCTGGGGCTGGGAGTGGGGTGGGTGGGGTGAGGTGTGATCCCCCAGGTGCCCTGCCGGCCCTACCCCCGGGGCTTGCTGAGGCAGTGATTGAGACCGGGCATGGTGGTGACCACCTGTAATCCCAGGTTTGGGAGGCTTAAAATAAGAGGACCACTATAAGTCCAATCTGTGTAATGAGACCCTATAGACCCTGTACTAAATACATAAAAACAAATAAATAAATAAATAAATATTTTTATTAGTTCAATTGTAATAATTTCACAAAAAGATTCTGAAAAAGTTTGAGCATGCCTGAACTACTATACTCTGTCCTTTTTCTTCCATACTTCAGGTGTCTAAATGTTCTGAAGAAATAAAGAACTACATTGAAGAACGTTCTGGGGAGGATCCTCTGGTGAAGGGAATTCCAGAAGACAAGAATCCCTTTAAAGAAAAAGGCAGCTGCGTTGTTTCATAAATGACTCCAAGGAGAAGCTACCCTCAACAGCAGAGCTCAATTGTTTTAGTTTGCACCAAACCAACTTTACATGTCTTTTAAGGAAGAGACTAAACTTACTGGAGACTCTCAAGCATGGGCTTCTGGGTCAGGGCACATCTGCTTTTCCTCTTTTTGCTCACTATACACCCTTTTAGCAAGCAGCACATCTGCTGCCGCACAATTATGGAATTAAGGACAATATCGTGTATGACTCAGCTCTTCCAGTATCTTGCTTGATGCCTCAAATAAAGCTTTGTCTTGGGAAAATGAATGTTGGTGTTTTAAGAAAGTGCATTTCATGCCATTAAATTTTGTGTGCCACCCTGAAATCCTTCAGTGATTGGATATACATCAGAAGATTAGGTGGTACTGTAGATCAGGTCTCCAGTACAGCTCCTCCTACTCACAGTGCTAAATTCTGACTTGGGGAATGTGTTCCTTCTAATCCTCAGTGTTGGAGAAGGGCAGGTCAGATTCCTGATAGCATCTTGAGGGGTTAGTTTAGGCAGGAATCAGGCCACACCATGACTCCGAGATCATTTTTTTCCTCAGTGTGTTATCATTCAGATCTTTTTTTTTTTTTTTTTTTTTTTTTTTTTTTGGTGGAACTGGGGATTGAACTCAGGCCCTTGTACTTTCCAGGGAAGCGCTTATTCCACTTTGCCATCTCCTCAGCCCCTTCCATTCAGATCTTATCACAGTGTTCCCACCACTGTGACCACATGCAAAGCCCCACCTTGGAAATGGGAACAGCAGCTTCCTCCCTGCTGTGCAAGGCAAGAGCTCTACCACTGAGCTACATCTACAGCTTGCTTTTGCCACACAGAACTGAGCTGTCCAAGTGCTCTCTGAGCAGGCGTGGTTCTTCTCCAGTTCTGTGGAGCAAATACTCAGATCTTGGCCCCCACTCCAGCCAATCTTTCCCAAGGTCCTGGCCTCATGTCTCTCTTTCTTCTCTTCCAAATGAAGCCAGGAGTCTTGTTCCATTTTTAAATTTAGGGTGGCCTCTTTCTTACTGTTTTGTAGGAATTTCTCCCATATTCTGACCATGGTGACATCTGTTACAAATACTTTTTCCCAGGCTCTATCTTCACTTTCTGTTGTGACCTTAGTTTTGGTGCCTTTAAATTATCAAGAGTGCAATGGCATGAGTACAATGCCTGTTTGAAGAGGACCTTTCTAAACAATTTCTTATTCTTTTTCCTGTGTCCTTTAGTTGGAAATTCATCCACAGTTGGATTGAAAAAAAAAAAAAAAAAACACAAAAAAAACCCCAACCCTTTCAGGTTATCTCTGTCTCAAGAGAATTTATTTACTAACTTGTCCTGTGATTCTAAATGCAGTACCAGAAACCTACCTCACTTTTGTCTTTTCTCCTACTTAGATATGGAAACGTTCTTTCCTTTTCCATTCAGAGAGGTCTGTGCCCCTATAATTTCTTCCTAAAGTTTATCAGCCTCCTCAGTCTGACTATTCATTTTCTTTTCCCACTTGGAAAGAAATAAGATAGTCAGGCCTGTGCCAACCTAGATCATTCAAATCCAAAAGCAATGGCTATGTCCTTCTGTTTCTGCCATTTTTCCAAGTCTCTCATCAGTTAGGATCACTGAAAGCACTGGGATAATGTGACAGTTAACAAAATAAAGGCATGTTTCACCCAAGCAGCATAGAACAGCTAGCCTTTGGCTTGTGTTGCTATATCAGTCCTTTAATGTTTAACACAGCAAGAGATTTGAGTATCTTTGTGCATATTGTTTTACTTTAGTGAACTGTCTCATGTTTTTTTTCCATATATCAATTTTTCTTTTGTTGTGTGTAAGAAAGCAAATGTCTATTCTGGTCAGCAGTAAGCAGGTCAAATCAGCTGCTTCCCTCAGCGAGGTCCGTGACAGCCCAGTCTCCCCCCCCCCCTTTTATTTTTTTTTTTGCAGAACCAGGGATTGAACTCAGGCCCTTGTGTTGGCCAGGCTCCTCTAACTTTTTTTCTCCCTTACTTCTTGACAGCTCTGCTTACAGGACTATATCCTGCTGTTTGCCTATTTACCTATCTATTATCTATCTAGTCACACATAACTTCAGGTTGACTTTCGATTTCATATCTCTTTCAAGCATATGACAAATTAGTCAACCAACTTCTCATTTTTCCCTAGTCAATCTCCAATTTACTAGGTGTTTCTGCTAAATCTAAATTTGTTATTTTTTGTACCGTTTCATTACTGTAACCCAGCAATGAATAGGGCTATCATCTTTTAAGTATTCATATAGGAAAAGCTTAATAACTTGTAGTAGGAAAAAAGTACATCAACTGGGTTTACATATTACATAAGTATCTGAGGGCTGGGGATGTAGCTCAGCAGTATAGCTCCTGTATAAGTTCGAAACCCCATACAAAAAATAAGATAAAATAAACAAAAATCCCCTACAGATATTATGAAAGTGTAATAAAAGTAACACAAAGTAGAATTTAAATCATATGTTAAATTTCTTACAACTATGTAATTGTGTGATCAGTTAGTATTGATTAAAATAGTTGTCATATTTTGTACATTGAGTGTTAAACTAGATGAACTTGTCTCAATTTATCATCTTTTTCTATCGTGGGTCATACATTTGTTAACAAGTCTAAGAAACTATTTGCTTACTCCAATCTATAATTTTTTCTAAAAGATTTATAGTTTTTTTTATTTTCCATAATTTTATTGAAGAACAAATAGCAATGAGACAGTTTCAAATCAAATTAGTAGAACAGATTCAATAATTAATGCATATACATTGCATATTGTTTTCATAGTGGTTTTTTGTTGTACAAGGTACAAACACCATTAGAGAAGATACCTCTATTCATTGAACTAAGAGAATGTACCTGTATACCTATCTTTTTTTTTAAAGCTGAATTACAGTACAGTTTCAATAATTCATAATTTTTACATTATCTTCCTAGTGATTATTCATAGTACAAGAACCAGACAAGATATCCTGTGCAAACACTGTTAGTGCATACATTTCTTCTCATAGAATTGTGCAAAAGTACTGCATATTTATCCTAACTGTACTGTTTATGCAAACACCAAATGGTGCTTCCTTTGTATCATTTTTTTTGTTCAGTCCTGTCAGAGATGGGCATTCTATTGTCATTAATTATTATAGGTGCTTGAATTCAGCGAAATAACCCAGCACAGTCCAGCAGTCCACAGTACTAGTGGGCCATCCAAAGAAGTTGTTGACTAGAGCCATTTACAACTCAGCATATTATTATGGCTTTACTTTATATACCTTGTTTTTATACTTTTCTGCTGGATGGTTAAGACCAAGATAAAGCAAGACCTATATAACAAAAAATGTAAGTTTTGTATCTGATGAGGTCAGTCAAGTACAATCAAGGTTTATCCTGTAACCCTGTTCCTCACTTTGTAAATCCTTTGTCAGTGTCAGCCATGTGAATGAGTCACAGCCATTGCTTGATCAGTTTGCTCTCTGTGAAAGCCTGAGAGAAAGTTTTCTCTCCATGTGACTCTCCTTAGGCACACTATAGATCATCTGTCTCATTCCTTTGTGGCTTCATAATCTCCTTGATTAGAAACTTTGGGGCACAACTGATCCATGATGTTACAGTGCAGGTTCTCCTATGTTCTGAGACTTCATTGATCTTGAAAGGCTAGAGCCAAAATGTTGGCTGACCTTGCAGCCCTTCCATTTCTCAACCATCCAGAAGAGAAGCTGATTATTACCCTGCAACATATGCAGTTCAGTTTACCCTAACTATTTGTCTAAATTCTTTTAAGTTGTTGTTATACCTTTCTACTTATATTTCTTCTTTTGATTTCTTATACTAGGGAGACTACGATATTTGCACGTGTGTGTCTAGTTTATTTCACTTATGAGAAGTTTTATAGTTTTATGTGTTATATGATAAATTCATGGTCCAGTTTGAGATAATTTTTATAAGAAATGTGAAGTTTAAATGAAAGTCCTGTCTACTGTATTGTTCTGAAAATAAAAACTAACTAGAAAATATGCCCTAACATGATTTTCAGGATGCTCATAAGATAAGCCCTACTGTAAAACTAATTCCCAGTTTAAATTGCATCTCATACGTCCATTGCAACAATGATGGATGTATCTATTGAGTCATAAGATATTAATATGTAATTGAATATAAATAATTATTTACATTAATACTTAAATAATAATAAAATTATAACTAAGTAGTGTAGGGTATTTTTAAATACCCAAATAGCATTACAGAGTCTTACAAAAATGAATACATATTTTTTATATCAATAAATGGCTAAATATAGATTGTTGAACTTGAAAATATAAGCCATCTCTTGAGTATGATCCCTGTTTGGTGTTTTTCTGGAGCAAAAATAGTATGAGACCCAGTGTAATTTGGGGTTAAATTTTTCTCTCTCTCTCTCTTTCTCTCTTTCTTTAGTAAAATTTGAACTAGACATTAGTTAAAATCATTCAGAGCCTGTGACTTTTTACTCTATTGAGTTTTTCAATATGAATATGCTATGTATTTTCAAAAATTTTGATCTTTGATTTCATTCATCAATATTTTATAATTCATGTCATATTTATTTCATATACATTTTATTTTAGTTTTTATTCAGAATACAAATAAATGTTTATTGTACAAAATTAAGACCTTCATAATACATTGCTCACTAAGGCTAAAGAAAGATTAGATAATTTAAGATGTTCACAAATATTTCACTTTTCTTCACCTCTATCTCCAACCATTAATATGGCCTGACCTCTTGTTATCAAAACAAAGGCATAAATAGACCAAGCCCCGTGAAGATGCTTGTCCTGAGGTTATTTCTTGATGTAGGTGATCTTCATTGAATGGGATGGTATAATTTCAAATCCCTTATACTGCATCCCTGGAAACTCCAGCCTGCCCATCATTTTCTTTTTCTTTTGTTTTATTTTGAACATGTGGTTTATATTTTTAATAATTTTATTGAGAAACAAATAATAATGAGACAGTTTCAAAACTGATTAGTAAGACAGTTTCAGTAATAAATACATTGCATATTGTTGTCTTAGTGGTTATTGACTGTACAAGATGCATACATGATATCCTGTCCACAAACACTAATAGAACAAATCTTTCCATTCATTGAATTAAAAGAAAGTAGCTGTATATCTATCCTATTTTCAATGTACAGATACAAAATGGTCCTTTATTTGTATGCCCTTTGTTTTGCTTAGTTTTGTCAGAGAAGGGTATTCTATTGTCATTAAATATTGTAGGTGTGTGAAGTCAGCAAAATATTCCAACAGAGTCCAGTAGTGGGTTGTGACTCATCCACATAGCTGACACTGACAAAGGATGTGCAAACTGTGGTACAGGGTTTCAGGGTAAATCCTGAGAGGATTTGGCTGACCTTATCAGATACAAAAATTACATTTCTTATTATATAGGTCTTGCTTTATCTTGGTCTTAACCATCCTGCAGAAAAGTATAAAAAGGAAGTATAAAAACTAAAGCCATATTAATATGCTGAGCTGTAAAAGGCTCAAGTCAACTTCTGATAGTGCCAGTCCTACAAATTGCCCATTATTTCCAAACTCCAGGGGCAGGGGAGATGGCTCAGTGGAATAAGCGCTTCCCTGGCAAGTACAAGGGCCTGAGTTCAATCCCCAGTTCCAAAAAAAAATCAAACTCCACAAAGCAATGTCATGTCTTCCAGGTACAAGACAGACTGCCTTAAAACCCAGGAACTGATTAAATAGCACAGACAACATCATCTTGTTGTCTCCTCTGGTAAATTATTAAGGAATAAAATATAATTTGGCAGTAATCAGGGACCTGAGGATTTGGCACTGCATTTCCTGGACGACTAGCTATTGATGTTCCCTGGCCAGGCTTTTTGTTTGCAGTTGCTGCAGTCTGTTCCACAGTTTTAGATTTTTCTTTTTTTTTTTTTTCTTTTCATTGGCAGCAAAAGTGCCACTTATTTTATTTATTTATTTATTTATTTATTTATTTATTTATTTAGCGGTACTGGAGATTGAACTCAGGACCCTGTGCTTGCTAAGCAAGCACTTATTCTACTGAGCTATCTCCCTGGTCCCATGTATTTTACATATTATATCAGAGTCTGTTTTTGCATACTGGATTCACATTGGCTTACTGTAAAATGCGAATTCTTGCAACTGTCTTAAGGCATTTGTGGATGAGCTCAGTACTTTAAATGTAACAAAGGCCTGGTCTCGCATGTTCATAGTCTTTAAAGCCATGATATTTGCCACATGCCCAAAATGAGAAAATAGCACATACAGGGTTTGCTTCAGTTCTTCTTTTTTAATATTATCATTCATATTGTTGACATAAATTGTATGATTTGGTCTGATTTCCATGTTTGAGTCACAGAAACTATAATCAGCCACAAAATATAAGATGATTTGCTTCAAATATCTTCCACATCTTGTCTGCCCTGAGCTCTGCAGTCCCCAGAGTCCCAATTGAGATGTCCACAGAGCTTCAAACTAGCCTGGACTCTCTCTGACTTTGTCCACATAAATTTTACTATATTTATATTTATGCAATTAATTTTCTTTGGGACCATTGTAAGTGGTGTTGCTGTCTTACTGTCTACTTAATTTTTTGTACTGTCTAGGAATTCAACTTATTAATATATCAAGTAATTTTATTTTATTTTTGTGGCCAGCTCAGCCCATCCTAGGGGAGGGACTGGCATGGTATGTGGTACTGGGAATCAAACCGTGGCACTTTAGACCACTCAGGTATCTTGCCAGCCCTATCTTGCAATTTTAGTAAAATCACTCTTTCTGAAAAGCATTTGTAGGTGTCTTGGGTTATGTACACAGTCAGTCCTCTGCAAGTACAGAAAGTATCCTTCTGTTTTTCTTTCCAGTCTGTGTTTTCTTGTCTTATTTCAGTGACTGGATCTTCTAGGACTACGGTAAACTGTGGTGGTAGAGGCTGAGGCAAAATTTCACCAGTAGTTTATTTTAAGTGGACAAAATGAATCTTTAAAAACATGATTTAAAGAGCAATTTTACGGGCCAGATTAAAGTGCCTGCAAGCAGGTGCAGGGGCCAGGGCTTTGATCCATGGGCCTGCAGTGCCAGTCTTGCCCCCGGAGTGTATTGACATGGCAATTGAGACTGGGCTGGGTGGCACATGCCTGTAATTCCAGCTCTTAGGAGGCTGTAAACAGGTGGATCACTATGAGTCCAGCTAGTAGTGAGACCCTATAGACCCTTCCCAAAAATACAAAAAAAAAAGAGGGAATTTTGTAGTACCAAAATCAAACTCTTTAAGAACAAACTCTAAATCTTTTAGAGAAAATATATGAAAGAATATAACCTATAGGTAGAGAAAATTGTCACAAATGAGTGTGTGCATGCACACATACACAACCAAAGAATAAGATAGATCTTTGTTCTCTTTGACTACATTAAAATCAAAGTGTTTGTTTTGCAGGCAGCTGGGAAAGCAGCAGGCAGCCGGGGGCAAATAGTTCCCATGTCCTTAGATCACACCAGGAGACCCTAAGCCTCAGCAACACCAGAAGAACAAAGCTGACCTTAGCAGCACTAGGAGTGACATCTAGATGACCTTGGATGGAAAGCTGTCCAAAGTAGATCAAAACCCTTGTACAAAATACAGACAGGGTGCTCCCAACTAAACCAGAAAGGTTAAATAGGACCAACACTCTCCCCACCTGGTAGCAAAAATGCTTGTGAAATAATTGAAAATCTTTGATACAACAAACAAATACCATATAATCTGAGTAAGAAAAAATAACCCAACAGATGCCAACAGCAACAAGACTTAAATACAGGAATAACCCGATATGAATTTTAAAGCATCTATTATAACAGAGCTTCAAAAGCCAGTGTTAAACCCACTTGAAACAAAACAAGAAAGTTCCAGAAAAGTAACAAAAGATGTATAAAAATACTTAGTAAAAATTATAGAATCAAAATTATAGCAATGGAAACTTAGAACTACATCTCACTTGATATGCTCAGTGATGGAGTTTTGCTAATGGATGATAGAATTGAAAGGTTTGAATGCAGGTCTATAGAATGTACTGAGTTTGCAATGCAAGACAAAAAAAACATTGCAAGAGAACTAAGTCATGCAGAAGATGTAGGACCATATCAAAATATCAACATTTGCACAATTGTAACGCCAGAGGTGTGGGCATAAGCACAGGATGGAAAAACGTAGTGAGGTAAAATGATGGATGGAAATGTAGAATTTGGCAAAATACAGAAGTTAAGTGAAAGGTAGATAGGGTTGACCAAAGGAAATTTACATCTGAATACATTGTAACTAAACATGTTACAACTAAACAAGGAAAATAATCTCTTAAGAGCCTGAGGTCATTGTGTAAAAAGAAAGAAAGCTCTGAATTAAGAGGATGCCCTTCCAAAATCACGGGCGAAGAGGCATGACATGCTGCAGCACTAAAGGAAAAGCACTATTGGCCTTGAAGCTTCAACCAGTGAAACTATCCTTCAGGAAAGGGGAGGAGATGAGGATACTCTTAGGTGAAGGAAAATTAAGAGAATTTGTTGCTTTTCTTTGCATAATGGCTAACGTAAGCTCTCAGAACATGCAGAGTAGACCACCACCAAAGAAAGGGCCTATGCCTGCACAAGGAAATGCAGAAGAAAACTAGAAAGCTAAAAGTTGAAGCAAATGTTACAGACCATTGTCAGCTTACAAGTTTCAGGATAGAATATGCTGAAAGAATAGCAGAGTGAATTACACCAGTGAATTACACAAAGTTCTTAATGTCAAGGAGCTCATAATAGTTATAATTGATCAGGTATAAATGCAATAGACAAAGGGTATTAAGATACATATGGTGGGATAAATAGGAACTTGGTTTTTGAATGTTTTAATAAAAGCAAAATAAAGTAGGAGAAGTTAGTGTTTGTTAATATTAGCAAATATAAATACAACATAAAATATATAAAAGCAATGATCTAATATTGTTCTTGGCCCTTTCAGTTTTGGGTAGGGAGTAGACATTTTAAAAATGTTCATTTCCATTTGATTTGACAAAAGACTCAAAGGCCTCTAAGGGTGACACTTGCTTAACAAGTTTAGCCAACATTTTTCCTGTGTCCTAGGAGCAGGCAGTTGAAACAAAAAGATGTCACATACTTAGACACGCAAATTTAAATGTAAGTTAAGTATTTGAGAAAAGGAGAATAAAAAAATTGCATAAAACTGAGACATTTTCTCCCCTCTGGTAACATTTCATGGAAAGAGAGACGGTAGCTTAAAGGAAAGGGAAGAATTTGTAAAATATTAAATCTAAGAGGAAGAAATTTCATTTATTGAGTCTATCTTAGTAGACCAAGAAGTCATTTATCAAACTTATGTTAGAATTGGGTAAATTGTATTTGGTTAAAAAAAAAATGTCTGAAATACTATTTCAGTTCCTGTTGGTAACTGACTACCTCGAGTTTCAGTGACTTAAAATAATTTACTCCTTTTCAGCCACCCACCTGTCAGCTTCTCTGGACATCCCTGCCTCTTGGCTGGTTTGACTCAGGCAGAAGCTGGAGGGTAAGTTGGGGTGTGGGTGTTTAGTGGGGTGTTGGCTGGAAACTGCTAGAACAAACCAGGTGACTAGATCACACTGTTTTGCCCTTCCTCAGGCTTCCCAAGGGTGCTCCTCACAGAACGGCAGGCTTCTAGGGAGAGGGCAGTCATGGGGTGAAAGGGATCTTTAAGTCTAGGAAAAGAACTGGCACATTTTCACGTCTACTGCATTCAGATGTCTAAGGCGACACTAGCCCAATCCAGACTCAAGAGGAACAAAATCAGATGCCTCCTCTTGAGAATGTAAACATGAAGTCATGTGGCATGAATAAGGGACACTAGGAAGTGTAGAAAAATGGGGTTGTTTTACATCCACTTCCTTATGTAAGGATCTTGGTCCCATTCTTAGTCTGTGGAAGCAAATAAGAATGACCCACAGGGGTGACAAGATAGCTCAGCAGACTAAAGCACCTGCTTAGGCAGACTTAGGCAAAGGCAGAGACCACAGTTTGATTCCCAATACCACGTGACATGTTGGCCCAGCCCTCAGGGCTGTTGAGCAGGCCACAGATTCCCAGCATGGTGATGTACGTTTGTAATCCCAGTACTGGGGAGGCTGAAAAACAGGAGGACCACTATGAGTCCAAGCTGCGTAGTGAGATCCTGTAACAACCAAATACATTTAAAAAAAAGAAAGAAAGAATGACCAAGGGAGATGTGGGACAAAACTCTCCATTAGGAGAAGTCAGTCAGAAAGTTTGATGTTGAAAGGAAAATGCAGTGTTAGTCAGGATGCGACACCAGAACGTAACTCAAAGCTGGCATCCAGGAGGGTGTGAAAGGCGTCTGTGCAGAGGGTCCGTCCGATTGCCCAGCAGAGCTGCACCCTAGCATGGCTGCACCTGACTGCACCCAGGAGGAAAAGAGCTTCCTCTTAACATTTGGTGAGCCCAATTAATAAATGTATCTCTTCCTAGGAGACTGAAGATTCCCAGGTTTGAGTCTGTCCTTTCGTATACATTAGAACAGAAAGAACTAAAGCGTGGCCACCTTTTTATGCAGAGGAGCTTATTTTCAAAACAGGCAAATGATTTCCGAGCTTACATATCTCTTTTCAACCCTGGTCACTGTAGGGTATAGGCTACAGTTAGCCAGTCCTGCCAGTGTGGCAGAAATGGGTATGTGGTGCCCGTCTGCCTTTCCTAGCTCAGCCTGCAGGAAGCCTGAGTTGCTTCCTACTCTTTTGCTTATATTCAAAGATGGCAGTGATAAGAGATGCTCAGCGAAAGTGAATTTGCTATTTCCAACCTCCAGTCCCCTATTTCTATTCTTCTGACTGCTTTGTCTGGATTTGGACATTACAGCAGCTTCTATTACTATTTCTGTATAGGAAGCTTTTGTTTCCCCTGTTTGTACAACGCATTTCTCTAACTGAGGTAGAATTCTTTCCCCTTAATCCTGACCAATATTTCTCCAGATTTCTTTGACTCTGCCTCCTATTTTGCTACCATTGAAAGGGACAGGTTATCTGAAAAGAAAGAACTTTACTAATCTTTTGATAAATGAGCAATACAGCCAGATTTGAAGACACACAAATCATGAGTGTTACACAGCTTAGGTCCTTCTGTTGTCTCAGTTGCTAATCCTGGAAATATGAAATCCTTTTTTCCCTTTTTAAAAAAGGATATTTTCCAAAACAGTACCCCAGACTTCCTTTTAAAAATTTTACCTCAGAGTCTGGAATCTAAAATGTGTAACATTATTATGTACTCATATAAATTTAAAACATGGGTATAAGGGTATGCATTTGATATATATTAAAATGGATGAGGCCAGGGTGATAGCTCAGCAGAATAAGTGCTTGCCTTTCAAGTACAAGGGCCTGAGCTCAATCCCCAGTTCCACAAAAAAAAAACCAAAAAAACGAATAAAAAAATTAAAATGGATAAAAGCTAACATTATAAATGTACCTTCTTATAAAGAATTATAATAACAACTAGACCAAGTTTTGCCAACATTTTTCTGTGCAGGACTAGATAGCAAATACTTTAGGTTTTGTACACCTACCATCTGTCTTTGTGTTAATTACTTCACTATGAAAGAAGCCACCAACAATAAAACATGTAAATGAATGAATGTGGCTCTGTCCCAACAAAGCAATTTTGTATAAAAACAAACCACAGCCAGATTACTTTGCTGTGGTCTGATCAGTGCTCTTCTAACTATATGGTAGGACATGTTAGTGGTGTATTTAGTGGAATGTGAGCAATATTTTGAATCAAATGATGTAAAATAAACTGTGCAGCAAACATTCATAGAGTAAAAAATGTATCTTATGGAAAGTGTGTGCATGTGTGCATGCCTTGTGTGTGCATGTGTATGTATGTGTGCATCTATGTATGTATGTGTGTGTGTATTAGTCTACATGCAATATGTATTTTTTTTTTTTTTAGATTCCCAACAACTAAAATCAAAGGGCTCTGAGCAGGAGCATTGGAACTGCCAGTTCAGCTTTGAGAGTGTGCAGTCTTAACTTCTTCATCAAGAAGTCTGGCCTTTGCCTGTTCCCCCTGGAAAACACTCTCCCAGCCTTTTCAATGCCCTATCTACAATCTCTGTCTACCTGGGGGATTGGCAGGTCTGGGTAATGCAGAACATCCAGCATGCAACTTGATTTCCAGAGCAGCTAAAAACTGAGGCCAGTGGATCCGGGAGTTTTGGGGACACCACACTCAGGAGGGCTTCCTGGCTGACCATACTTGTCTCAAGTTACTTTTATCTCATTGCTGGGACAAAATATCCAACACCCAAAGCTAAGGAAAAGTTCGTTTAGCTCACAGTTTGCAGAGGTTTCAGTCCATACTTGGCTGGCTTTAAGGCAGAGTGACACATGACAGAGGGTAGCAATTCATGGCAGAAGAAAACAGCAAAAGCAGCAAGAGAAAAATGGGCATAGCAGAGTAAACCTCTTGCCCTCCTTACTTTGTTAGAGGCTGCCCTCCCTGTAGCACTCACATCCATAATCCCAGCATTGGACTATGAATTAATCAAAAACTCTAGAAGCCCTCTCATTGACTGTATGAGGCTTTAGGGGAACACCTAGACACAAACCCCAACAATACTCCATGTTCACATTGTTCAGCAGTAGTGTCTGATCCACCTGGAGAAGATAATTAGAAGTTCTGGACTCAAACTTTTCCTAAATTCCACCCTCTGAATCTCTTCCTGTGGCTACGTCTGATTCATACTTTTCAGCTCTTGTTAAGTATGAATACAAGCATTTCCAACGGGTTCCTCAAGCCCTGGTAAAGTTGTGACTCTTGGGGTTCTCTTGGAGAATGATGACTTTCACTTGAAATCAGAAGTGAAGTCAGTCTTCTCAACTGCATACATTCTAACTCCCAAGCTAGAGAGGCCAGCTGTGAAAGAATGAGCTTTATACAATTGGTGAGCAAATTAGTGGAAAAACCAGACTAATAAAGTCAGGTTAGTAGTTTCTAAGTTGAGAGGCTGTTTTCTGCTGCTTGCCAACATTTGCTCAGTGTGTCAGATGCTGAGCTGAGGGCTTTGTACACATTATTTTTCTTTATCCTCACAAGAACCCTGTGCAATATGTAAGGATTATCCTCTTCTTATAGTGACAAAACTAAGGCTTGGAGACCTGAGATAAATTTCCCTAGGGCAGAGATTTTAACCGGTGAGACAACATTTCAAAGCCAAGGATTTGGGCTCAACCTGAATTATTATTCTTTTCACTGATTAATATTTCGCTTTGGATGTTGGACATTCTACTCCCTAAAGAAGCATAGATTAAATTCTTTCACTTGAAACCACCGAGGTATTTGGTATATATGCACATAAGAAGAACGGAGCTGCATACAATTTTGTGCTCTGCTTAGTACACCCTTAGTTAAGGCTTAGTAAGGACAGGTTTAACTTTAATAAGTGAGAACAAAAGATACAGGATATAAGCTTAGAATATCACTTCATTTCTGGATTTTTCACATTATCAGTGACATCTTACATCTCCAATTTTTCTTTTCCTCCCCTCTCTTTTGCCCTCTTTTCTCTGTGTGTTGCCCACTTTCTGTTGTTTTCATCTTTCATCTCAGTTGTGCCTACAATTACTATTATCAAGACCTGATTAGACTAATCTCAACCTTCTTTACTTTCTGAAACAAAATCAAAGTAAAATTATTGGTAAATACCATATTTGTGTAGGTTTTGCTTAGATTTCTGCTATGATACCTTTTTAAAAGGGCTATATTGCTATGTGCTATTTATTGCTACATCAAACTTTTCTTCGTTCCACATGTAGATACTTAGGATAAGGATTTCCAGAAAATAAACTGGAATTAAGAAAAAAATTAAAAATAAGCACACTTGAGTTTCTATTAGTATAATTTACTTATATCTGGAGTCAAAGAACCATTTTCCTATACATTTTGTAATTTATGCTCTTTAACTGTTCTATGAGAAAGCTTCCATTTGACAGAAAGCAATTGTTTTCTCTTTTCTGGTCTTGATTATACATAAGGAGATTTGACTGTTTAGTTACCAGTGAAGGGGAAAAATGTTCTTCATTGCCCTACCTTTGCTTTATATTCTATGAAAAGCTGAATTTTTAGGGTTGCATAAGCCATGAACTAATAGTTAAAACATGATTTTCATTTATTTGACCTTTTGTTATTTTTTTGTGCACAACCACTTATTTCACTTGAGACTGTAATGTAGGTAGAATGAAAGTAGTACCACCTGACTTAGTTTCCTTATTGGAAAAGAGAAAATTAAGCCCTAAAATTAAGGCATTTCTCTAGGTCAGACACCCAGTCCAAACTAGCTTAAAATGTAGCTACTTCCACACCACACAGTTGGGTATCTTTACTCTGTTCCAATAATTGTCACCTTTCAGTATATTATTTTTTCAAATCAAATGAGCATCTTCCTTATCCTTACCCCACACAAATGCATGCATATAGGTTAGTGAGTATAAGGGGTCAGAGAACTACTGACATATAATTTTATTTTGCTTTATTTTGTTCCTTCTTTTTTTTTGTTTTGAGACAAGGTCTTACTAAATTATATTCTAGGCTTTCCTTGACCTTCCTGTGTAATTCTGACTGGCCTCAGACCTACAGCTATTCTCCTGTCCTAGCTTTGAGAATGCTGGGATTATAGGTGTGCACCTCCAACTATGGAAATGTAACTTAATGGACTTTGTGTGTGCTTTCTTCTCCTCTCTATCTACAAGGCAATGTGCTTTTTTTTCACTTCAAAAATGTCAGAAAGGCAAAAATGGTTAAGCCTCTTTACATTAGAAAACAATTGTTTATGTCCCCTTCCATATAAGGGCATAGATTTGGGACCTTCGAGCAGACAGTGTGGCTGTTGCAAACTCCAGAGGATGTGGAACTCATAGCCTGTGTTCCTTTCACTGGGCCCTGACTTCTTGCATTCCACAGTAAACAGACTGACTGATCTCAATCATTTCTTTCCATGAGCTTTTTCTTTCATCACAAAGAGACTACTACTTCTCTCGAGAATTTTCTTGCATACACCAAGTGTCTCCCCGCGGGCACATGCTGGCTGATGCTTCACAGCCTTCAGGTATGGCAGTCGAACTTCCTGCTGCCTGCTTCAGCCCTCCTTTCTCCTGGGATGCAACCTCGTTCATCTCCATGTCATCAATGCAGTACCTGAAGGCTCAGCCCCACCACCCACTCTGTCCCCTGCCACCTCTGAGGTCTACAATAACAGCCCTTCTGACACTGCCCTTGGAAATTCTCCCCCATGTCTCACAAGTCCATTATACTATGCTACTCAACATGTTAAAAAAAAATTGATCTTTTTTCATAGGTCTATTTCCAGTTTGGAATACTAATAGTTTTTATCTTGAAGCCAGTGATTATTAAGTTTTGAACAAGATCTTTGAATTTTTAATGAGGCTGTCATGCCCAGCGGCAGAAGTAAAGACTGAGGCTATTCCTGAGTATGTGGCTGGACTGAGAGGGGAGATGTTAGGTCTTTTAAGACGAAGATAATAGTGAGATGCTCAGTGGACTTTTGGAAATATACTTGTATTCACCTGTTGAAAGTTATTTGTGAGATATATATATATATATATATATATATATATATATATATATATACTATAGAAAGTATATTTACATACTATAAATATATTTATATACTATACAAAATATATATATATATAAAGTGTATATACTTTATATATGCAATATATAAGCATATGCTTTCTATATATTTATGCTTTATATATTATATATATATTGAAAGTGTATATATATATAGATAGATAGATAGATATAGATATAGATATAGATATAGATATAGATAGATGTATATCTTGCTATCCCAAAAGGCTTTGCTTTCTTTCTTTGTAATCAGCAGGTGTCCAAGAGATTGTTTTGCTTATATTTTGCACCAGCTCTGATAAGAAGGTGGCTGAGTGCCTTTCCTACTTAAACTCTCAGTACTTTTAGTACCACTTACAAAGAATTATGACCCCTTTTGCCCCCTCCTTAGATATTTAATATTTATATTTTCATCTTTTCTTTTTTTGTTTTAAAGGTTGATTTCCCTGGTCACTAAAGTTCAGCGTTTTTCTAACTTTTTAGTCCTTTTTAAAACCCAAAAGCCTGTCTGTCCTGCATTCCCTGCAGGTCCATGGTAAGATCTACACAACAGTAGGAGGAGGGACAGGATCTAGGAAGGGAGGAGGTTGTATGGCAGGGAACTGTGGGAGTAACAGTGAGTAGGAAGGGTGGGAGGTCACTGTCTGGCTTCCACCCACGGGCCTTGGGAGGTTCATTAATGATGTGTTTCACTCTCGATTTTTTCTTATGCTAAGCCTGGCATTTGACTAGGGCTTGACTCCTGATGGTTTTATTTAAACCAGAACTTTAAAAAAATTAGTCATCTGAGCCAGAAGGTCAAAGGAACCATAAACCTGGACCCTGCCTGACCTTCTTTCTGGGAGATCAGTTCCTTGAGCAGAATGCAGACTATGATGACAAAAATATCTTGCTTTTTGATCATATGTTACTGAACTCATGAACTTAACTATTGAAATGCTAATTTTCGTCATTTTAGCTATGTTGTTTTTACTACTTAACTTCCTTTATCTTCCCTTCCTCTTTTCCTCTGCCAATATTGACTTACCTTAAATTTTTTTGTGTGTTTGCTATCCCAAAGTTGTGAATTCTGTAAGTCTCTAACCTTGCCTCTCCCTGAAGTAAACCCTGGTGCCTGTCCACACCTGTATCTCTTGTCTCTCTCCTTCACTCAGTTTCTCCCCCACACTCTGCTTTTTTTTTTTCCCCCACGAGATGCACCAGGTGCTCAGTGATTCTAACAACACAACTGCGCTGCCCCAGTGTCTGATAATACCTGAGGGCCCCTAAAGATGCCAGGAACTGGCTTTCTCAAGCTCCCCTCAGGTTCTGAATTCTCAGATTATCCCTCTAGTCCCCACACATCTTACCTTTCTGCTTCGTTTTTTTCTTCTGTGTTTTCATACATCACACACACATACACACTTTTCCCAGAGGCACTTTGGGTGTCATAAACATTATTGATGGTTTGAGTCAAAAGCAGTTTCCCAGATAAAAGCAAAACAACACATTGAGGCTCAGCTATCTCTCCCCAGGGCAGCCCTTCAGCAGGTCTCTCCAAGCCGTGCTATCCAGTCCTGGGCCGACACTTCCCTCTTCCCAGCCTCTGCTTCACCTCACCTCCCTTCTACAGAAGCTTTAATGTCAAGCAGACAAGTACATTTTATTTTTCTTAGCTCAGGCTCAATTTCATTACCTTCCCTTTCATGTAAATTGTTTAAGGAAATTCTCTAAATACAGCTCTTTTCCTTATGCAAATTCTTGTGCCTTTTCCCTCTTCTGATACTTTTGCTACCATTATATAGCTTACATGTCCTTCTTTCTTTCTGTCTGCCTGTCTGTCTTTCCATTTCTGTCAGGCTGCATCCATATTTTATTAAAATGTAGGTATGAAATGAAGTGTTTAGGAATCCACTGTTGATGGGTATATCTGTGATTAAATCTCTGCCTGTAATATTTCCAGGTAACTCAGCTGCCTACAACAATGCAAGTGACAAAGCGGTTACCCACACTTTCACATTTCACCTCTAACTTACTCCTGTCCTTCTACTGGGATTGTTCACCAGAGTGGAATTTTCCCTTGGGCGTTACCTCCTCCACAACAGTGAATCCCTTGTTCCAATTGGCTTCTGACTCTTGATCTCTGCTCCTAATCTTGATTTTTGAGTCACAGCACTTCTTACCTCTAGGATACTCTTGCTATCCCAGAAGGCTTTGTTTCCTTTCCTTGTAATCAGCAGGTGTCCAAGAGATTGTTTTGCTTATATTTTGTACCAACTCCTATAAGGAGGTGGCTGAGCGCCTTTCCTACTTCAACTCTCCATAACCTCCCTACCTCCCTTGTTTCCTTCATTCTGTAAGTCAAAATGTGTGGAATATGAACCTGTTACCCTGAAGTTCAAAAGAAACTAGTTCTTCACTAATTCCAAGTAGCAGCATGACATTTCTCTTTCTTCTCTAGTAAATTATGAAAATTCCTGTCATTAAAATTTTGTTTAGTATAGGTTTTCCTCTTGTAAATTCACCCAACCAAGCACCTATAATGGTTGCATGAACAGATATTTTCCTTGTCACTTTTCCTCAAGCAACAGAGTATATCAGGTATTTATCTATCACTTGCATTGTTGTAGGCAGCTGAGTTACCTGGAAATATTACAGGCAGTCAGACAGGGTCAGGCTCTGGAAAGAGATAATACAGGAGACAAAATGTCTTGCAACTCTAGGAGGGACGGATGCTCCTGCTGTGAACCAGACCTAAAGGCCAAACAAATGCTAAAAGAGTAGCACCTGGGATTGATGTTCTAAAAAGGTAGCCATCACCTGAAAAGACCCAAGTGAGTCACTAGCCCAGCCCCCAAGGGGAAGAGACCCTGTCCTATATTCATGCCCACTTACTATGTGACTCGCTTCCCCATTTGGTCCTGGGCCTAATCAATTTTACCTGAGCAATAGTGCTTGTAATCCTATTGGCTGACCATTGTTTTGTCCCACCCCATATCTGCCTAAGCAAGATATCCCTTCTTCTCTACCATAGCCCTGCATGGTTTTACACTATAAAAGTTCCTAGAAGAGGCAGCTTCCTGGGCAACCAGCTCTGGTCCCCCTTCTTTCCCTCTCCGACAGAAGCTTTTCTTTCCAATAAAGTTTTACCCTCAACCTCCGTTTGTTCCTAAAATTCATTCTTCAGTTTTAGAGAACACAAACCCATCCAGGTCGGGTCGGGAGTTTTACTTCCCTGTATCAGCATCATAGCGGGTATTGTAAGCAATCTGAAGATTTAAAGTAACTGAAATATGTGCATAAGTTATATGCAAACACGCACCATTTCACATAAGGAACTTGGGAATCCATGGGTGTTGGTATCTGCCTGGATCCTAAAGACAATCTCCCCAAGTGCTGAGGGATAGTTGGGTTTCTCACCTGACACTTATTCACTGCAAACTTTTAAGAGTGTGGGACACAATCCAAAAAGGAGACAAGTTGAGCCACTAGTGCAGAAGTTAGGGAAATGTCAGGCCTGGTCAATTCACATTTTCTGTTCCTTCTGAATAATTTAATCACAGACTTTCTATCTTTCAATAATATGTTTACTGTACTGAATATCGTTTACTTCTAGCTGTAGGCTTGCAATTTATGACTCCTTTCCTTGGTTTACACAGCTGCAGTAATTTATCAGACTACAACTTGGGGACAGTATAGTTTATCCTGAGATAAATCCTGGCCCACCTACCCAACAGGGAAGTCCCAGTCACCAGCCCAGAATGGACCTTGCCTTACTAATGCAATTCTCCTTGGGGCCTTTGGCATCTTTTCTTACCAGTCAATTTCTGTTACATTGCTGTAACCTAATAGATTTTCTTTGGTATAAATTATGGAGCTTGAGATCTTTTGCTATAAGACTCTTTGAAAAAAGGTATGCAAATTAGCTTATTTTTCTCCTACAATCATCTGTGGACATCAATGATTAATGTGAGAAGCCCTTCTCACATTAGTTATATGACAGATTAGTATCATATAACTGATTTGAGATAGAGTTCAAGGGTGGGACTTTCCAGAGTATAGTTTACTTTTTGATACTGTATATTGAACCCAAAGTTTATTGAGCTAAATCCCAATGCTTTTTATTACATATATATATATATATATATATATATATATATATATATATATATATATTCTTTTTTAATTTTTTTATTTTGAGGTAGGGTCACACTAAGTTGCTAAGTTCACACGAACTTGGGATCCTCTTCAGCCTTCCACTGTCCTACTTGGCTGGTAATTTAATTTGTCTACTCAGTCAAAGGGGACTTTGAATTTCTGGCATTAGTCACACAGCTGCAAATAAAGTAGTGCAGTAAGAAAGTGATAGAGAGATGAATATCGAATTCATAGCCTTTCGATGGGAAGACGCCAACCCTGGACATCACCGCCTTGAGTCTCATTTGCCTTCAGGATGTTGTCTACATGCGGAGAAACTTGACTGATCTGTGCTGAACTTTGAGGGCCATTTTTTTTCTTACTGAGGTGTACCTTTCCATCAGTTACCACCCTTATCCCATCTTCTAAAGCCACGTCCCCTGATTTTTAGCCTCCCATTTTGCTGGCAAATATCCTGTTCTACCCTGTAGAAAAATTTGACCTGTGTGTCCTCCCACTTTGTTCCTCCTCCCTTCAAATGTGTCAAACGTTCAACATTTCTTCTTAGTCTCTCTATTTTCTGATAAAGAAGCAAGATTTTTCCTTTTTGTGCTAAGCCTGAAATGTTTATATCCCTGAATCTCCTGGGACCTAAGACAGTAAGTTCTGACTTCAAGAACTCTTAGATTTTCTATGTCTTGTCCTCAATTATTAATCAGTATCCTTTTCTCTGACTAAAATGTGATTTTTACAACCTGACCCTACACAATTCTAATAATAAAATGAAAGGAGAAACTTTCCCTTGCTATTGTGAGTACAGTGCTTTTTATGGTGTTATTCAGTTCCACAGTTCTCAGAGCATCATGGCCTGCCTCAGTGTCCTGCCTTCATCTGTTTGCATTCTCAGTATGAATCTTCTCCCTCTGCATTTACATTCTTATTCACTGAGACTCACCTTGTCCCTGGAGCTGGCTTCTGAGCCCATCGTGCTTCTCTGCCCTCCTCTGGCTTGTGGACACCTCCTTCATTTAGCAGCAACTCTTTTCCAGGATCATATATGTTGGCAAACCATGGCTCTGTTCCTTCCATTTCTTCTTTTACCTTTTTCCAGGAGAGATCTTACCAAAACCCTTCCAATAATCCATGTACCTACCCCCAGAAATCTCATTGTCCATACTTTGGCTCCTTAGATATCTACAAACTATTTATCTTTATGATTCCACACCACACATACTGAATCTACCGTGCTAGAACGTTTCTTATTGAACATTCTATCCGGGGATTGCTGGTTGATAAATAAAAAACCCTTAAACCTCTCTGCCTCCTAATAATACAACATTATTTACCCAGTGTTCTGTCCCCACCTTACCCCCTCAAGGTGACCCTGAAGCTAGAGGGTAGAGAAGGAAAGGCACATCCACCATTTCTGGGTTAATGCTGTAAGAAACTAAGTAGTTATTTTTTCTTGATATATTATTCTTAAACACGTTCATTTTAAAAAAAAGTATTTCAAAGGAGTTCTCATTTTTCAGAAGAGAAAAAAATGCAAATGCTATCTCCTCTATGGTGGTGTTCCTCTTGTGAATTGAGAATTTAACAATGACTATTCTGTGTTTTATTTTTTCATGAGAAAGGCAAATAGTCTTAGAAAACTTTCTAGTGTATGTTCTCTTTGCTTCATTTGCAACTGTTTACAACCCACAATTTGTGGTGTGGGAAGGCACTGGATTCTGTGTTAGAGAAGATGCTGTGGGGGTATGCAGTTCACGACTGTAGCAATAAAAGCATGATCGTACCGTCAACTAGTTTGGCTGAGACAGTAGGAAACATCTGGTCATTTTCTGATATTTATCAAGACAGAGCCGTGTTTCCTTTAAAAACAGCTTCACATGAACAATGCATTGCATAATAGCAGAGGAATTTTATAGCAGTGCAGAAAACAAGACTGTGCCTATTAAATGGAGAAATGATTTTTGACAGTATTCATCAAAAATTAATTATAATCTCAAACCCATCAATGTTTATATTCTTAATAAGATATGTTCCATAAATATATTTTTCTTTGAACTTATTTCTACCTCCAGTGTACACTGAGGCCTTAAAACAAAGGAAGAGGCCAGCTGTCTCTCAGCCACACCCTGTTGACTTCCTTGGCTGTTGGGTGTTATTTGCATCAGTGGAGAGGAATGCAGGTTGTGCTTGGTTCCTCTGAAGACTCTGTAGGAAATCATCGGTCATTCTCCCCATCCTCTCCCACTTCATCCCACTAAAAAGAATATATTCTGAAAACTTTTACAGAATATAATATTTCCTTCTCATCCAAAGAATATCAATAAACCAATTTGGGATCATGGTGCAAATTTGGATGCAGACTTCTTTGTACATAAAGTTCAAAGACATTTATAAGCCAGTTCCAAGGAAATTCTGATCCAAGAAGGAATGGCTATAAAACCTAAATCCACATTACAGAAGTGGATTGAGTCTCATTTTCCTGTTTCAAAACCCAGATTCCAAAGTCCAAATCCTTCAACTAAGCAACCTTAAAGCAAGGTGGATTTGTCTACTTTCAAATAAACCTGTGATACATATCTAAATTCTGTCTTGCTCCTAATCTTTCTAGACAGAAAATTAGACTGAATAACTTATAGATATGGTTCCAGAGTTAGCAAATATATCAAACTTTTATGCTTGGCCCAAAGTAGACATTGCTAATCAATCTCAGAGCACTATCCTGCTGAACTGGAATGAACTTCATAATCCCTAGAGAGAGCACAGCAGATTTCCTAATCAATTGGAAGTAACACAATATATTAGATCTATTTGCTTTCCCAGGGTCAAAGCTTCTGAAATATAACAGGTACAACAATCATTTGGGCAAATGTTAGCATTAGTCACTTTGCAAAAGAAAATCTGAAGCTGGGCATGGTGGCACAGGCCTGTAATTCCAGCACTTGGAAGGCTGAGACAGGAGGATTGCTGTGAGTTAGAGACCAGCCTGAGCTACAAAGTGAGCTTAAAGCCAGCCTGAACTACATAGTGAGACCCTGTCTCAAAAAGACAAAAAGAAAATTTGAGACGCTGTTTTGGCAAGCCTTCCTTTCTGTCAACTATGCAGCTATTTCAGGAGTGAATAACTGCATGTGATCCTATCTTTCTTTTCCAACCACGCCTACTAATATTATCTCGTCCAGTTTGGACAAACCCTCAGCTTATCACCCCTAGGTCTTCACAGCTGACATATTTTCAACCATTACATAACCTGCCACTTCCTAAGTCAGTGTCCTTCCTTTTTTCCTATAGCTTATCTTTTGCTGTTACCTACCTGGTTTTAGTTTCTCCACCCTCTAGTACGTCTTTCATAGTCATTTTCCTTATTACATTATTTCTCTTTTCTCCAAGACTCATTCTTCTCAAAATACAAATTTGCTGTCATTTCTCCTTTAACCTTAAGAAACAAGGGCACATTTTTTTTAACCTATTCTACTCCCAACTTGAACTAACATGCTGTAACTATGTTTCCTCTTTAACCACAATACTTTAAAAAATGAATGGAACATCTCATCTATCTCTTCTTAATTCTTCACAAAGAATGAATCTCTCTCAGAATCTGCTATAGGCTTCTCTTTCCCATTAACCCCTCCAAACTCTCTTCACATATTCGTTTTCATTGACATCTCCAACCCTGCACAGATTGAAAAAAAAAATGTCTTTTTTTTTTTTTTTTTTTTTTTGGCAGAGCCAGGGATTGAACTCAGGCCCTCGCACTTGCCAGGGAAGTGCTTATTCCACTGAGCCATCTCCCCAGCCCTGAATGTCTTCTTTGCTTGCTCTATTTTCATTTCTTTCTATAAACGTGTATATGTGTGCTGATTTTTCTATTTAACCTTCTGCTATGGTTTGTGTCTAGCTGTCCCCCCAAAGCCTCATGCATTCATAAGGTGGCTTCTAGAATTTGTGATTGATTCGTGCTCCAATTTTAGAATGATGGGTGTGAGTGCTGCACCAACCTAGGTAGTCTGCCCACAATATGAGGGAGAGAAAGAGGCCTGATCTCTGCTGCTCCTTCTTTTTTGTTCTTGCTGCCTTTGCTTTTTTTTTTTTTTTTTTTTGCCATGAACTATTGCCTTCTGCCACGTGCCACTCGGCCTTAGAGCCAACCAACAGTGGAATAAAACTTCTACAAACTATGAGCTAAATAAGCTTTTCCTCCTTTAACTTTGAGCGTTGGGTATTTTGTCTCAGCAGTGAGTGAAAAGGCATCTTTTATTTCTGTCCATAGTTTTTCCTTTGAAAAACTCAACTTTGAAACTCACAGTTTTTAATCCTTTATGAGTTTCAAATTAATGAAAGCATTATAGGCTTTTCTCCTAGTTTCTGGTTCTGCATTTTCAACTCCCCATCTGAGCACTGAATGGTGATTCATGTGCTATTCACTTGTGCAGTGGGAAAGACTTTCAACTTTAGAAAAACTTTCTAGTCTGGATTTTTATGTGCTGACTATCATCCACTCCAAATTTAGTTGTTATCTTTTAATATGTGCTCAGGAGCCAGCTAGTTTCCTTCCTGCTCATCTTATCACCTTGACTAAACCTATTATCATCCCCAAATGGAAAACCTGAGATGGTTATATTCCAACTTTGTGTTCTAGTTTCCACCATTTCTTTTCATAATGTCATCTCATGTAAGACCCCAAGATTTTTGTCTTATTAAACAGTCTTAAAGCCATATGATCCTTTTAAAATACATTATGGATTGCTACTGTCTATTAAATAGACAGTACCTGGTGGTCAAATTCCTCCCTGAATTAGGATCAACTTCTCTTAAAGTCTTTGATTGCATCAAACAGGTTATCATCTCATTTCCAAACTTGCCTTGATCTTTTATGAGTTTGTGTTCTTGTTTTGTCCTTTTATGAGTTTGTGTCCTGAATTTCTGTAATAATTCCCTCTACTTCACTTTTTAAGATTATCCTTAACCTTTAGCACACAAATTGAACAATATCTCCTATGTTCACCTTGAAGTAGAGGTGTGGCCAGGTTTATGTAAGTCACAATCCATGAAAAAGAAAAGTGAGAGGTATTTAAGAAACCCTTAAAGAGGTCATAAGATTGGATACTGAATTTCAGGAAGGTGGCAGAGAATGGTGAACAGCAGCAAGTCAGCCTCTCTGAGATTTGGAGCCCAGATGCTGGACCATAGCAACTTAGAGAAGAGAGGAAGGGGAGTGTAGATTGCTGGGGCACAGGAAGGGTCCGAAGGGAGAACTGAAGTCCTCAGGGAGAGTGAAGGAGGGACCTCAATGCAGAAGAGGGAGCTGGCAAACAGTGCTTTTGCCTCATTTCCAGCAGCAGGCATGAGAGTGGGGTGTGAACCTACAGAGGCACAGCAACTGCAGGGGACCACAGAGACTTCTCCATAGAGAAATATACCAGTTGGACAGAGCAGAGGACTGTGTGCCACATTGTTAGTGAGTGACTGTGGTCCAGGAGAGGGTGAGAGGCCTGATGTCACTTGGGAAAGGGAAAGGGTTGGAGTATCTGGGGTTGGCTTCTTTCCCAGGCTGCAGTATCTGGTGGAGGGGCTGCCTTGAGAGGCATCCAAGGTTAGGGAGCTGAGTTTCAGCAGGTGAGAGGCACCCAGAGGGTTGTGAATAGAAGAGTGTGGGTCTCAGTCTCAGTCAGAAACCAAGATCAGCTTGAATTTCAGTGGAGTTGGAGCACAAGATCTGTGGGAAAACGGAGCACACCACCCAAATTCTATTGCAGGCTCCTCCAGCATGGATCTGGGCTTTGTCTGCCTCCTTTGTCAGCTAGTGACAGCAGAGTCACACAGTGAAGTGGAGATGTTTCCCTTCTCATTGCTTTATTTTTTTAGATTATTTATTCTTGCTCTTTTTTTCCTTGTTTCTGTTTCTTTCTTTCTTCTTTACTAGTTCTCCTCAGACCTTGAGTAATCTTCCTTTGTCCTGTATCCTGAAGCCTTGCTTCTAATCTTTCTTTCTCCATTTCACTATTTTTTCCTCCGCTTCCCTTTAAATTTTCTCCTCTGAGGGTAAAAATCAGTTTACTGAGGGGATATTTGCTGTATATAATTTTCTGGCATAGATTTTAGATTTTTCTATGTGACTATAAATCTTGTTCCTATGGTTAAGCCAGAAAATTAAGAGTTGGTACAATTTGTCATTTTATAGACTGTACTTCAAGATATAGTTATTACTGATTATACAACTTTAGCCAAGGAAACATACTTATTAACATAAAAAAAAACTATGTGAACCTTCCCAAACATGGAAAAAAGTATTTGACATACTGATGATTGAGGCACACAGAACTCTAATTAATAATACTTACAAAACTATGACATGAAGGCATAGCATAAAACAGTCAAGATTGTAGAACTTCAACAAAAGAACAAAACATTGAAAGATGGTTGAGAAAAGAACAAAAACTAACAATGAAACAAACCCCATCAGAATCACAGCAGACTTCTGAAAACAAATCCTCAAGCCAAAGAAAGCTTAAGTGAAGTTTTTCAAGCACTAAAAGAAAACAGCCTCCAATTCATATTGATGTGCTTCACAAAACTATCTTTCAACATGGATGGAAAAATAAGATATGTCCATGATTAAGAACACTTGAAGAAATTCATGACACCCAAGCCAGCACTCCCAAAAATTCTGAAACATATTCTGTAAAGAGATAACAAAGACAATAATTCTGTGAACCCCATAGAATGAACCCACCATAAGGCTGGAGAGATAGCTCAGTGGACAGATCCCCTGCTTTGGCAAGTGCAAGGATCAGGGCTCAATCTCTAGTCCCACATGCCCTTCTGGCCCTGGTCCTGGGGTGTACTGAGCTGGTGACACAGAGTCTGGCTGTGGTGGCACATACCTGTCATCCCTGCACTGGGGAGGCTGAAAATGGGAGGATCATCACAAGTTTGATCTGTGTAGTGAGACCTTGTACAAAATACACAAATAAAAATAGAAGAAGAATGAATCCACCACAGAGGGCAAGTAATTAAACAGAAGGGAAAGAAAGTGATCCAATAACATCCATGCTATTGCAGATCAATGGAACAGAAGACGCAGAAACAACTCCAATCAGGCTTAACCACTTTATCTTGGACAAATGGGTCAAACACCTTCAAGGATAAAAAGCCTCTTTACTAAATTGTGCTAGGAAAAACTGGTTTCCACATACTGAAGATTAATTCTAGAACCATTGTCTCTCACAATGCACTAAACTAATGCTGAAATGGATCAAAGGTCTGAATATTAAAATAGAAAAACTAAATCAGCTAGAAGGTAAAATAGGTAAAACTCTTGAAGTCTTAAGTATAGCAAAACATTTTATAAATGAAACCTCAGTCACACAGGAAATATTATAAAGAATCAACAGCTAGGATCTCATCACACTAAAAAGCTTTGCAAAGTGAAACAAACCACTGACAGAGTGAAGATACACATAAGGGAAAAAAAAAATCTAAAAACTGTCCCTCAGACAAAGGACTAATATCTTGACTATTTGAAGAAAAAAAAAAAATCGGGCCTTCAAATTTAAAGACTCAATCCAAAACTACACATCTGAAATTAATGTATGCTTTTCAGATGAAGTATAAACAGTAAATAAATATAGGAAAAATTTTCAACATCACTGGACATTCAAGAAATGCAAGTTTAAACAACAAGATTTCTTCTCACTCCAGAAATCATTGCTATTGTCAAGAAACCAACCAATTAGAATGCTTGCAAAGCTTTTGGGGGGAAGCTCTTCTTCACTGTTGGTGGGAGTGAAAGTGGAAATTGGTACAACCAGTATGAACATCAGAATGGGGATTCCTCAACAAATAAAAACTAGAGGTTCCATTTGAGCCAGCTATTCCCCTTCTTCGCATCTTCCCGAAAGAGTTAAAAAGTACCATGTCACAGAGAAATATGCATCCCCATGTTTATAGAAGCAGAAATTTTATTAGCTAAATCTTGGAAATAGTCTAAGTGCCCATCAATGGATGAATGGAAAAAGAAATGTGGATTTTACATACAATGGAGTACTATGCTGCTTAGGATATTTCTAGGTAAATGGATGCAATTTGAGACTATACTATTAAGTGAAATAAATCAGACACATGCATTTAAATGTCACATTGTTTCTCTTGTATGAGAAACTGGAAGTACAAATAAGGATCAAAATGGATAGACATTGGAAAGTAGGAATAAAATGTTCAAATGAGGAGGGAACAAGGAAGGAAGAACTAGGAAAAGGAAGGAGAAGGAAAAAAGAATAGAAGAATGGAAATAAAGCTTTTGTAAGTAAGGATGAGAAAAATGCTCGAAGGGAGGGCAGGGCAATTTAATTATTAAAAGTTCTTGAATAGATAGGAGGACATAAGCAGGAAAGTTCTGCCTGAAGCTTTGGCATTGGCAGCGAGGCCATGCCTCACTTGCTGAAAGAGGTTGTACAGATGTGTGAGGGGACAGGAAATGTGCATTTGGTGACTAATACCTAATGTTATGTGACTTAGAGGTCAAAGAAAGGACCAGCTGGTGGCACGTCTTTTTTCTGATAGGCAGAAGACATTGTTAAGTGCTGACATCAAAGAAGTGAAAAATGGCAGGGATGGGAATTCCAGGAGAATGTGAAGTTCTGAAACAGCGAAGGAGTGAACGGACCAATAGTGAATTTATTCAGCACTAGTGTTTTGAAAGAGTAGTGTGATGGAAGTGTATGATCTTAAGGACGTTTAGCATGTGATGAAGAGTGTTGTTAGAATGTTGGCTAATGGAACATAACTTACTAGGTGGTAATGAAGAGAAAAAGTAGGAGAAGCCGAAGAAAGGTAGAAGACAGAGTTCTAAGTGAGACTCTCCATTCGGGCTCACCCACCCCAGATACCTGAACTGGCATCATTCTGACATCACCCTTTGTATCCTGCCACATTTCCGTAAGACACCCAGGTTTTCTTAAATCTGTTAGATGCACAGTACTGTGGTCCATATGATTAGCATTGCTCAAAATAGATACAAGGCTGGGCGTGGTGGCACAGGCATGTAATCCCAGCCCTTGGGAGGCTGAGGCAGGACAATTTGATCAGTGTGTGTACCAGGCCAGCTTGAGCTACAATAGTGTGTTCAAGGCCAGCTTGAACTGCACAGTGAGACTCTGACTCAAAAACAAAATGATAGGACTCACTAAGTATTTGCTAAATTAATAAGTAAAGAAACAAATGAAAGATAGAAGGGACAGGAGCAAGCACAGGTTTTGTTTCTGCTCCCAGGTTGTTCTCCAGTTTTGTCTGTTCACAGGTTGTTATCCACTATATCCATCTTATCTTATTAATTCCATTTCCTTTTCTTGCTGCTTTTAGAAGTCAGTAGAAGGTATTTTAGGCTTTTATTGATCAAAAGATTGAAACGTTAGATTAGATCACTCAAACTGAGAAAACAATTGTTTCATCTGCTCATTAACTACGTATCTTTGCTTTCTTTTTGGTCACAACATGAGACAGAAAATTGGGAAATTTCCCAGTAATTAAGCTTCAGTACAGAGGATCAGTCAAAATGTGAGTCAGCCCCCGCGGCTTTGGCGGCTTTGCCTGTGGTTGACTGGGAATGGTGGCAAATATCTGCCTCCCAGCTCCTTTCCAGTTTCCTTTGGTAGGAAGAAAACAGCTGAATGAAATGGGATAGACTTGGCATATCCTTGTTAAAATTATGGCTTTCTGAATTTGCTGCTTCTGCTGTGAATACTATTTCTAGTACATTGATGTTAGTCTCATAATTATCTCCATCTGTTAAATTTTTTTTTCCTTTTATCAATGAATTTGTAAAAAAAAAAACTCTGTGCAAATCTAGCTTATCACTATTTTTCTTACAATTTTACTGATGTTTTTCAGTCTTCCTTAATTTATTTTATTGCTTTCCCATTTCCTGCACTGTCAAAGAAACAGTAAAAAAAAAAAAAAAAACATTAAAATAAGTAACTGTGGAAAAGACTATGAGGTGTTATTTTAATGCCCTTAGTCAGCCGATATCTGCCGTTTTAAATGTTTTCCTTAATCTGACCAAATAGCAGATCTCTTCCTCAACAATGTGCACACAACGTGTAAACGTGTAACGCCTAGTTAAGGTAAGTGACATTCTGTCCTACACATGAAAGCTCGGGCTTTTTCCTTCTTTGCTGATGTCACAGGAATCCCTATTACCCTCATCATCCTATCTCTGTCATTGTCATAGCAGGTACATCAAGCCATAACTATCACTGGCAGTGACTCTGAGTATCTCCTGCTTTTCAAGTACTGTTAAAACCCTTATGACAAATGTGATTTGAACCAGTATCCCTTAAGGGAAAATTTTTCTTCATTGTTTCCTTACTGTTTATTCATTTTTGGGAAAAAATTTAATATAGTATGATTTATAAAGGAATGAGGAGAAATTAGATTCTGAACGGTCCAGGTTAAAATCTTGGACTTACTGTTTATTTGCCTGATGTGGAGGAGATTGTTTTGGCATCTTCTAGCTCGATTTCCTCGTCTGTAAATCACTAATAAGTGCTACCTGACATGGCTCATTAATTTAATCTATTTCTTAGAAAGCTTCAATGTGCTAAGCCCTGTGAGCAAGGTAAGTAGTAGGTGACTTTGTGGAACCTCTGTTTTAGCAAAGACAATAAGCAAATGATTGTCACTAAAGGAAGAATAAGGGAAGCAGCCAGTCTACAGAGATGAAAAGTCAGTCACTTACAAGCTAGTGTTACATTATCCAGTCTTACTGTGACTCAATCTCCTTCCCTATAAAACAAGGTTGATATTAGTCTTATATCCTGTAAGTGTGGGCAGTAAATGGATTACTATGGATAGAAGTGGGGTTTTTTTCTGAAAAGAGGATGAAAATGTGGAGAATTTGAAATAAGCAGCTAAGAGCATTTTATAACTCTCAGGATTGCTTTTTGGTTTTCTTTTCTGTAAGAAACCTCAAGAGAAGTGGGGAAATACTTCAGATCTCTGAGGTTTGGGATGTGACATTCTAGTGTGAACCATCCCTGGGGTATAAAGTCCAAGGGGAGCCACTAAGCAGTCATACAGGTTCATGTTATTCTATGATATCTGGTGTCGCACGTTATCATCAGGCCTTATCCAAACAGGCTGGTAAAGTAGGAAACTGTAGTAGACCGTCCAAGGACAAAGTCCATACAAGCACAAAGCACTCATTTGGTTGTACAATAGTCACACAGCCAGAAACAAAACCTCTTCTCCTAAATCACTCAAATTCTGTTAAATCTCAAAACCAAATAGAAAGAAAATTCCTTTAGAAAAATAAGTACAAAACAGAAAGGACATTCATTCCATGTACAAAAGATAGTTAATTTACGTCATGCCATAAATTGTGATTACTGCCCACTTCTTGAAGCACAGGACAAGATCAAACACTTGTGTCAATTATTTGTTTTTGCAAATCTGTTAAGAGAATTCATCCTTAGGGTAGGTGCTACTCTAAGAACTCTACACATAATGTTTCAAATTCACAAGTGGGGAAGTTAGCTATTGCTTTTCAATAAACTCCATCAGAACCAGGATTTTATCTTCTACTCTTAACTTTATGGGAATTTTAAACATTATTATGTGCTAAACTTTGTTAAATGCATTATCTGCATCCGTTAAATGAATCGTGTAGCATTCACTACTTTATATTACCATGAAACACCTGATTGACTTGCCTTGCCTCTTGTCACCATTCCTGGGATGCTTCACTTGCTCATGATACATAGAATTTTTATAGCTTTGCCAAACAATTTTTTAAAAACTTTCATGTATGAATTTATAAAGGACATTAGCTAATAGTTTCCCTTTGTTGTAGCATTTTTTTCAGGGTTATATAGGACTTCTGACAAGAATGCAGAACTACTCTATTTTCCCTTACTTTTTGAAAATGTCTTAATTAGCAGTTCGCTACTTTGTCCTGAAAGCTTGCTAGCATCCACAACTAGAGGTGGGTGAGCCTGGTGTTCATTTTTATTTATATGGGTAAATTTCATTTTAAACTACGTTTATTATTACGTTTTAGCATGTGCCACAATTACCTGGCAAGCTTGTTAAAACATAAATTGCTAAGCTCCTTGCAAGATTCTGTCAGGATGGAAGGGGTCCTCCAAATTTGCATCTAAAAGGGATAAGTTGTGCTTTATACCCCATCAAGACTCCCCGATGAAGCACAGAAAACCTAATCTTGTACATATGCACATTTGAGGCCCTCGGCCATTTACTTTAGGCCCTCAACAAATAAAAATAATTTTGGTTTTTAGAATATATATAATATATATTATATTATATATATAATATAATATATATTATATATATATTATTGGGGAAGAAAGGATATCTATCTATATCTGTATGTAGGGATATAGATTAGATATAGACACAGATATAGATATAGCTATAGATATATGGGATGGGAAATTTTATAGTGTGAATCATCTCTGGAACATAAAGGTCCAAGTGGAGCATATATATATATATATATATATATATATATATATATATATATATATGAATATTTGATATGTAAGATGTAAATGTATATATGCAACAAGTCATTCTTACTCCTAACCTTTTAATATCTTTCTTTTTTCTTTTTCATGTATTTAGGATAGAGCCTACAGGGTCTCACTATGTAGATCAGATTCGTAATGATCCTGTTTTCAGCCTGCCAAGTACTGGGATTACAGGCATGCGCCACCATGCCCAGTCTCAATCGCTGAATCAGCATGCCACAGGGGCTGGGCCGGCATGGCATGCTGGGGATCGAACCCCGGCCACTGTCAATGCCTTTCAATTTTAACCTTTTGTATAGTTGTAGACTTGAGTAGAAAGAAAGCATTGCATATAGATTTTGAAAGACTTAACATGCCTCTCCGTTTTACCAGCCGACACCTTATAATTTCCTTGAGTCTTAAATTTTGGTTCTTAATTCAAATGAGTTTTGCCACTATTGTCAGGTTATTGATAAGATAATTATGTATTCTGCATCTTAGGATGCTTTTTGGTGATAAATTAGATTGTGATTGTTTCTGCTAAAGCTGCTTTAGTCAAGTGCCCAGGAGCATTTTCATTACATACGTCGTATTGTTCCCCATTTTTCTAAAGTCTGTTATTGTTATGCACTTCAATATGTATATTGGAGAAAGGTACAAACCTACACTATTAATATTTAAATCTACTACCTTTGAGTAGAATGGGAAAACATTTCCTCTTTAGAAAAAAAAGATGAAATAGCAGACTGTAACTGTTGTTGGTATGAAAAACATGATGAAAGGAGATTTTATTCTATGGTGAATGTTCTCGATGTTACCCACCTCCAAATGGGATAGAATTATCCTGATGTTGATTGTCTTCATCATAGCTTAAGAGGGCTACATAGAAAGTAGAGACAACTGGTGAAATGATAAAGAATAGGCTGATCATCAAAACAAGTTGTATTGTGGACTGTCAGCCTCACACCATGAGAACATGGCACAGCTGCTGCTGAAAACAAAATTGAACGCAGCCAGCAGAACACAGAGGAATAGATGAAGCTCCTGGCATGATGTGAGATAAAGGGGGGAAGTGACAGACAGCATATTTATGGGAATATCTGTTCATTTCATGTGACACATCTGCAATGTGTTTTCATAGATGCTCCACAAAAGGAGTTGCAGATAGAAAATATGCAGTTATGCATGTATTAATATCTGCAGTTACACCAGCAGACTGTGAAAAATCCCACCTTTAAAATTCATATTGCTGTTTAACCCATATTATATAATTTTTCTTAGGTGACATATAATAATGATACATCTGAACAGCTATAGAATTGGGAATCAGACAGAGCTATATTTCAGTCCTTATTTTATATGTAACACTGCATGTTTCTTTCCTTAGAGTTTTAACTTTCTCATCCATAAAATGAATGAATATCTACCACACAGACTTGCTATGGCGAGTTGGCAAAATAGCTCAGTGGTCTAAAGTGGTTGCTTAGGCAAACTTAGGCAAGCACAGGGACTACAGTTCAATCCCTGGCACCACATGCCACTCCAGCTCTGCCCCCGGGGTGAGCTGAGCAGGCCACACACACACAAAAGAGTTGCTATACCAGTTACATATCACATGAGATATTTAACTAATCTCTGGTGTGTAATAAAAGTTTAATAAATGCTAGATCCTTCCTACTATTTGCAACAAAAGTTGTAAATTTGAAAGTGTCTCAGACTAAACCAAATATTTTACTCTTTCAAGATGTGAAACCTATTATTTAGAAAGAAAGCAGAGAAGCTATGTCTAGGTTAGGTGTGCTCCACTTCTGGGTGTGGAGACAAAGTTAAGCACTGAATACCTAAGTGTTCCTGGGATCAAGGTCTTGAAGCACTTGGTGTTATCTTCAGGCTATTGCAAATTCTCAGCCTCTCCAATTTGTATTTGTAAAAAACATTAACAATTGAAATACAACTTAAATTTCCAAATAATTATTTAGCGGTCACTGATTTGGTGTCTATAAGGTAGAAAAAGAAAAATGTGTCAGCAAACACATCTTAAAAGTGTGTTCCTGAGGTTTGATAGGAACCCCTTTATTTTGCTCAAGGGACACTAGTAGTTAAATAAGCAAAGGAAACAATAGACTACATTGTAATGCATTTGAAATGATTCACACCCAAGTGTGAATGCACTTGTAAACTCAAAACTTATAGAATCAGGTTCATCTCATGTTACACCAAGTTACTTACTTTAATTATATATCTGCCAATTGAATTACTTCGGTTTCTTTTTCTTGTTTTTTTCATAACCACAATATAACATATGGTGTCCAATTTACCTTTTAAAAAAGTTGAATAACACTTTTAAGATTTGCAAAACAGTTTAAGTGCTGAAGGAAGTATTAGAAGGGGCATTCATGTTTTACCTGTACCTAATTCAATATTTTGTTAAGAAATTCGTCTCTATAAAATTATCTGTAAATTTATTCCTTTGTTTCTATAAAATTACAACATCTTTTGTTGACCCCTTATATAAATTCACAGTGTTTCACAGGATCTGGTTAATATGCACAAGTGGTGTAAATCAGTTTGAGAAGAATCACAAACTAATCCAGTGAATGTATGGGTTGAACTTTTATGTAGAAACTGTGCTTTACAGCGTGCCTTGGGGACTAACCAAGTTGAATTCTTGAAGAACTGGCTATCCATTTGTCAAGTGAAGGATTGTTCATGAGTTTTACAATGTTCAGTAGCGTGAAAGAGGAAATGTTACAGTAACCAGGATGGTTATTCTAAAATACTGTGTGTGCTTTACCAAATGATCATAACCACACTGTTACTAGAAGTAAACCACTTAACACAATGCTTGGTACAAACTGTGTTATCCAAAAATGTAACAGACAATGTTGGTCATCATAGGAAAATGTCAGAGGGCTGAGCAAATTCCACCACAGTTAAGTTTATTGTATTCGATACATTTTTTTTCTTTCTTTCTTTCTTTCTTTCTTTCTTCCTTCCTTCCTTCCTTTCTTTCTTTTTTTTCTTTAACAGCTGTGTTGCTAACTTGCAAAAATTCTCTGGCAAATATATCAACACACTTTATAAACAAGTACATTGTGTTTCAGGGGCCTGTCATCCTTAGGTTTCGCTAGGGACAAGAATTATTCCAAAGAATATGACCAAATAGAAAATACTGACTTCTATTAGAAAAAAAATCTTCAACTATCCCAGGCAAAGCAATAAACTAAGGTCAATAAGGGTGGGTTGGAGTGTGGAGGGAGGCTGTAGTACACTCATGAAAGGGACTCCTGCTAGATTGGTTTAATTTCCTTTCATGATATAGTTCTGTGTTTTGTGTATGTAAGAAATACAACAAAAAGTGTCATCTATCAACATGATATCAGATATTTCAAAATATCTGATTTTTTCATGACATGAGTTTTATCTGAATAGGAAACCAGAATTTCTTCCTTTGTCCTATTCTCAAGCATAGTTGTCTGTAGGCTGCTGTCCTTGGGCTGTTCTCTCTTTGGATGCTTTGGATAGAGAGATAGACTTACTTCAATGGCTATGACTGCAACAAGGGCAGCTTTTTCTTTCTTTTATGACAGATAAGCATGTTGTATGCAGCATGCTCTACAAAGTAAGGGTTCTCCCTGTACTGCAACATCATGAAACTCAGGTGAGCTCCAAATTTTCTGAACAAGGAGATTATGGAGCCACAGAGGAAAGAGATTGAAGGTCTATAGTGTGCCTCAGAAGAGTCACATGAAGAGAAAACTTTCTCTCAAGCTCTCACAGAGAGCAATCTGGTCAAGCATTGGCCGTGACTCATCCACATGGATGACACAGACAAAGGAACTACAGAATAATGTACAGGACTACAAGATAAACCCTGAGAGGACTTCACTGACCACATAGGAAATATAAAGTTCTTGTGTTGGTATATAAGTCTTGAT
>PVKA01003752.1:0-10444 GCA_004027165.1 Ctenomys sociabilis | reverse complement strand
GGCCATCCAGCAGAAAAGTGTAAAAATGAAGTATATATCGCGGGGCCATAATATTAAGCTGAGCTGTAAATGGATATGCTCGACAATTTCTTTGAATAACTCACTATGGTTGTAGAATGCTGGACTGTGTTGGATTGTGGTGTCGAGTTCAAGCACCTAAGTTAGTTGAATGTCAATGGAGTGCCCACTTTTGACAGGTGTAGACAAAGGAAGGGGTATAGAAAGAAAAAATTATGATGTGTGTGTATAGACAGTACAGTTGGGATAGATAACGCTGTGCTTCTACATAATTCTATGAGAGGCAAAATCTGCACTAATGGTGGTTGGACAGGATATTATGTCTGCTTTTAGTACTATGGTCATCCACTAGGTAAATAATTATTGAAGTTTTGATATAATTCAGGTATAAAAAAATAAGATAAGTAATCAACTACACTCTTAATTCACTGATAAGAGATATCTGCTAAAATAATATCTGTAAATATAATATGTATGCACCTTGTACAATACCAAAATGTTATGAAAATAGGTTGCAATGTATTAATTCATCGAATGTGTATGGTTAAGGTGTCTTGAAACTGTCTGATTGACATTTGTATTTTAATAAAATAAAAATAAATGAAAAAAAAAAGAAAAAAAAAAAACAAAGGGTTCTCATCTCATATCCTCTGATCATGATCTGTCATAGGTTATTTGATCAACACAGGTTATTGCCAGACGTCTGGGAACAAGACTTGGCCCTTAAAGCTCCCTTGCTTTTCATACCGAAATGAGCCTTGCAGGCCTGTAGACATTTTCTTATGACAATTTTAAAGATTTATATAAAAAATATATATATTTTTCTAAGGCAGAATTTAAGACACTTGAAATAATTAGTTTTAAGGGGAGAGATTAGTAGTAATACTGCTAAAGATGAATTCTAAGAAGTAAACTTAACAGAAGAGTGAAAAGTACAAGTGACCTTTGATATATGGGTGAGGCTTTGGGAGAAAGGGCTGCTGGGATCCAAAGACATCAGCTTCTCAAAAGCTGAGAGAGATTGTGTTGGGTGTCTAGAAGACTAGGGGGCTCTGCTGTCAAACAGGGTAGAAAGATCAGGTTGATTCAGGACACAGGATCTGTGCACTAGGCTGTCCTCAGTGGCTGAGTGAACTGTGTCACTAGAATTGGACAGGAGACCTAAACTGAAACAGGAAATATGAAAACAGTATATATGAACGTAGAAAGGGAGTTTCAGTGATGAAGAGAAGGAACAGACAGAACTGGCAGTTGCAGAGGAAATAGGGGAAGGAAGAACATTCCTTCCTGAAAAGCTGTTTGAGGTAGTTTTTAGTCCAACCAAAGAAAGAAGCTCAAAGGAGAAAGAACAGTGACTATAAAGAAAACTACATAGGAAAGAGTGGTAGTGGATTCAGAATAGATAGGAAAGGCTTAGACAGAAAACCACAAAGGAGTTTCCTTCTAAGATCACAGGCAAGAGAATGTAAATGACATTTACAATTGGGGACAAAAGAAATAGGGTGCTGAAAGAACTTTATGGTAAGGCGCTTATCACAGGAAATGATGAGTGCGTAAACTTTTACACAGTTGGGTAATTTTTTTTTTAAATAGCAATGCTGGGCCCCACTTATAGAAATTCTCAAAGGACTGGCTGGAAGTAGAGCCCTGATACTAATGCTGAAACAAATTTGAGCATATATGACTATAGAGAAAGACTGGAGTGATGCTATTTAGAGGCAAAAGAGAAGATTTGAACAGCAGCTGAGATGAAAGCCGTTAAGAAATTCTACTTTTCTATTCAAATAAGAAAGAGTAGGAATGAAAAAGGAAACAACGAAAATAGGACTTAATATCTGCCTGGCAGATGTGCTCTTTTGCATGTTTTTCACCTTATCTATTTCACCCTATTTCCTTTCTGACCTTACCCCTTATCAGCTTTCACACTTCTATCTTGTTGATTTGCTTTTTTGTCTAGTTTTAATCCTTTACACTTTAAAGTTTTCAAACTCTCCTACTCATTAGCTCCTTTTTGTTTTCAAAATAACAAAAATGACTTGGGCTAGGCAGGAACAGATAGCCAGACAGGTTTTGTCAATGAGCCAAGCCTGCACTCCCTGCAGAGTAGTGCAAGGCTGGAGGAGCATGAGCTGCCCGTGAGACTGCTGAGGTGGCCAAATTAGGACAAAGCCAAGGGTGAAAGCCTCACTTGCTGTTCATCTACCACCAGACATAGAATCTTAGGTTCTTCAAAGAAACTACAGTGACAGCTTCCCTGTGCAGGAACGAAGTCCTATCAATTAGCTCATGCCTTCACTGCAGTGGGTCTGACTGGAAGAAGGTTTTACTTGAGTCTCTTAACTGCAAGTGAGAAAGCAATGTGAGATAATCTGAGAGAAACAAAATCATGAAAACAGCTATGGGATCCCTGAAGATCCCAAAAACAAGTACAGAAGTAAACTGAAATACTCTCCAGATAATCTCTCTCATGTATGAACACACAAAAACAACAACCCGGTTGGCTTCACTGGAGTTACTTAGCAACTTACACCTGGGTCCACTGCAGCTCTCAATTCCCAGCATGACTGTGGATTTGCAGCCCTATAAACTGAATGAGAGGAGTGTGAAGATCTGGAGTCACAAAGGCTTGTTCCATCAGGAATGCGTCTGAATCCTGCCTAGTAACTTAAGTCTTCCAAAGTTTTTCTGAGATAAAAAATTAAGAAGTTATTTTTCTGGATATACAATATATAAAAGTACTCTATTTAGAAGCAAAGGAAATAATACATTTTAAAAACCAGGTGAAGATCCACCCCAGGGAACACTTCAAGTATCCTTAAGTTATATAAAGAAAGCTCCATCTAATTTTATCTAGCAAACATCCAGGTCTATTCAATGCAGACAAGAATTTAGTTTCTTGTACATATTGAATATAAGAAGCACATAAGGAACACCCCAAAGGTGTTTCACCTTTCATCTTATCCAAAAAGGAAGCAAATTGCCAAGGGGACAGTCTTGCACTTGAGGGCAGGACTAATCAATTACCTTTCACAGTGTTCCTTTCCATTTCACCTACTGGAAACTACAAACCATGTGGCCTCATTTACTTAAAACTTAATGTATATATAAAATTAGTAACAGTGCTAGTACAGTAGTAACAGCAAGAACTATTTTTCTCATTCACGCATTTAAAATATTGGTTCTGTGTCACTAATTGAAAATTCAAACTTACAAGCATTTTATATTTTTTATTTCATTTTTACCAGAGCACTAATAAACTGACAATAGTTACTGGCAATGAGAAAAATGACAATGTTCATTTAATAGAAACTGGTTACAGGAAAATTATTGGAACTGTCATTTGTGGTTGAAGTACGTGATTAAAGTACTATGAGATGTCCACTAGAGTATGACACAAATTGTCACTAAAAAGAGTACATAGATTGTGATAAAAAGTCATTTATAATAGACTTATCATCTCATGACATTCTTAGCTTTATGAAGAAAGGTCACAAATGCAAGAATGCAAGGAAGATGAAAAGAAAAAAAGCTCTGATATCTAAATAATAAATGACAAAGATAAGTAAAAGTACAAACTGTAAGGAAAGGAAGTTAGTAACAACACAAGGAATACTAAACATTGAGGAAAACAGAACAAAAGACAAAGGTGGAAATGAGAACAATGAATGCACACAGGCACACACAAGAGTTCCATAGGATCTTGGTCCCAAAGGGTCTAGAGACCATGTCTTAGAATTAACAATTCAGTTTAACAATGATGCTAGATAAAATTCCACATGTGAAAATCAAGTGTGTTTGTAGCTACTAATTAGATTAAAAATAAAAATTGGGCTTTCAGGCTGGGAAGATGGCTCAGTGAAATAAGTGCTTCCCTGGCAAGCGCAAGGGCCTGAGTTCAATCCCAGGTTCTGAAAAAAAAAAAATTGGGATATTATAAACAGTAACATTGAGAACCATCAAATAGTCCAAGAACTATGAGATCATTGACGCTTTCAAGCAAATTTCAAAGGAAGGCCTGTGAGGCCAGGCAATGTGTGAGGGGGTTGATGAGTCCCGGCCTACGGGTCCTGAAATGACGATGTATCAAGAAACGGGAGTGAAGTGGGAGCTGCACCAGAAATACCCAGAAGTCAGAGATACCAGGGGCCTGGAACATCTGCTGACCAAAGACAGCTGAAGGCAGCAGGTGAAGCCAGCCCAAGAGACACACCGGGGCTGCAGTTGATGAGGGCCTGGGAGTGGAGCTGCCAAGCCATCTGGAACTCACTTGTCACCATTGCATGCTCCAAATGGCAGATGTGGAGGTGCAGGATGTAATGTTTGCCCTGCTGAGTCTCAATCAGGCTTGGATCTGATTCTTTTCTAGCCTCATACTCATCCATTTCGGAAGGGGAATGTTTAGCCGATGCCATTGCATCTTGGGAATATGTGACTTGTCTTTTACAGTGTTTCACAGGAAATATATTGTACATTTTAAAGGTGGCATTGGAATTAAACTTTTAAGTAATGCTGGAACTGCTGAGATTCGGAAAGTGGTTAGTGCATTTTCAGTTGTATGCAGGATATTAATATCATGTTTGGGAAAATGATTACTTTGCGACTATGTTTATCTGGAGTTTAAGGAGATGCAATTATGTCAAGTTGACAAGAAGTGAATCTTCTGCCAGGTAATTTTTTTTTTTTTTTTTTGTGCAGGGTCTCACTACACAGCTGAGACTCAGTGATCTTTCTGTTTTCAGCCTCCCTAGTGCTGGGATTACAGACATGCACCACCACTCTCAGCCTCCTTCACAGGCTCAGTATACTTGGGAGGCAGGGCTTGCATGGAATGCGGTGCCAGGGATTGAACACTGGCCCTTGCCTAAGCAAGCTCTTAGTCCACTGAGCTATCTCACTGACCCTGTGCCAGGTAATCTTAACTGTCAGTTTGACAGAATTGAGAGACTCTTGGCAAGATGACTGGGTCATGGGGGTGCTATATTCATCAGAGGATTAACCTGTTGACCTTCATACCTGACTATGGTGGTAAGAAGTAGGGCTCAGTGGGAGAAAGTGGTCATGGGGACAAGACTTTGGAAACTGTATCTGGTCCCTGCCTCCCTCTCCTTGGGATTCTTTCCCACTTGCTGTTCTTTTCCACCTCTGAGGAGTGAGAAGCTCTGATCTCCAATGCCTTCCCACCATGATGTCTGCCTTGAAATCAACCAGGGACTGAAATCTCTGAAACCATAAGCTAAAATAAAACTCTCTTGCCTTAAGTTGTGGACTTGAGATGTTCAATCTCAGCAACAGGAAATTTGAACAATGCAAGTAGTTATAAATCATTTCTTGTGACATATTCTTAATAACACTTAAAATTTCAAAACACAGATCCCAATTAAAAATAATCTAATAAAATAAAGTAGTCCATCTTTGCATATTGTAAGATTCAGAATGATAAAGAGGTGAACTTTAGTCAAAATTATGTAGAGATCTGGTGTAATTTCAATCAATGACTTAGAAATTTGTTTTATGGTCATTGACAAACTGATTAATGTCCATCAAAAATGATCTTTATCATCATAAAATATATATCAAGAGTAGCCAGGAAAATACTGAAAAATAACACAGCTGGAAGATTTCTACTACTAGATATTGATACTTATAAAGCTATAGGGTAATCTGTACAATGTAACAATTTTAATGATAGTACTGGACAGTAAAAAATGTACATAAGGAAAAATTATCTAATCCTTCAATAGATATCATCCATGAAAAATAATTTCAGATAAATTCTGAATTACTGTGAAAAGTAAACAATTGAGTGTTTTAAGAAATGATATAATCAATATCTTGATAATTTGATCGTTACACCCATAAGGCATAGGTAATACCTATTAATAAGGTGAAGACAGACAACAGAAGAAAATGAAGAAAGAACTGAAAAAAGCACTTTACAATGGAAGTTATCCCAATGGTCAATAAATATGTTTAGAGTGGTAAATCTACCTCATCAGTGACCAGAAAAAGAATGGGTCCATGATAAAGTATAGCATATATCTAATGAAAAAGATAATAGCATATGTAGGGTTGACAGCAGCAGAGCACCTGAGATATGCACTCATTCCTAATGGAGTGTACATTATTTCAACCACTTTACTAAATACTTTTGGAGTATCTATGAGTGCTGCAACTTCATATATGTATTACATATAACATATATAGTATGTATGCTACAACCCAGCAATTCCGTTATATATGGCTAACTGAAATATGTAACTTTTTTACCAAAATATGTGTATGTGTCCATAGCAACAGCTTATGTAAGAGCACCTAACATTAAACAACTTTCTTGTTTCCTACCAGCTTTCCTTTACTCTTTACATGATTTATGTTTCCTTTGTTTTTTCATATAAGAAAAATCATGTGGGCTGGGGAGATAGCTTAGCAGTCTAAGCACTTGCCTGGCAAATACAAGGATCCAGGTTCAATCCCCTGTACCACATACCATGCTGGCCTGATGCCAAGCCAGTTACCAAAAATGGGTATGGTAGCACATGCCTTAATCCCAGCACTGGGGAGGCTGAGACATGAGGATCACTAAGAGTCTGAGCTGCATAATGAGGCCCTGTACCAAATAAATAAATAAGCAATATTTTTAAAGAAGAAAAACCATTTAAACTATGTCTGATTTATTACATTTAACACTATAGTATAGTCTTTGTGTTTATCAATAGTTAAAATAGACTAATAAAATACAGTTTAGTCATACAACATAATGTCATGTAGCAATCACAGTAAAGTAATTATAACAATGTACTAAATTTCTCAAGATTAACTTTGACCAAAATAACCAGACATAAAAAAATGTTCAGTACACATAAAGAGAAACAAATAGTCTAACTTATGGTATGAGAGTACAACCCAAATCTGCATAGCAGAGAGAGAAATTGAGCAGTAACTGGGAGGAAATTTGACATGAACAAAGCCTTTCCAGTGGCAGTAATGATCTATTACTTAATCACTTTTTGGTTTCTTGAATTTATTCTGGGGGACTATCCTCCCAGGTTTGAATTTATGATCTGTGTGCATCTTATGTACAATATGCTTAAAGTTTACTAGCAAATTTAAAAATGAAAGTGTAATGAGAGGTAGGCAAAGAAAATCCAACACACCTACACAGTAATTGGAATCCCCCAAAAAGAAAATTATCAAACTAAATAACAGATGGGGATTCTCAAGAGGTTAGTTTATCTAAGAGCAGTGTTGCAATGGAAATACGCATATATAGAAAGCAAGGTGTGAATTCAGGGAAGTTGAAGTTAGAGGGAGTTTTAATACCAACAAAGGAGATGTTCAAAGAAAGCGCTGGAACATAATTTTTTTTGAATATTCCTTTTTTAAATAATTTTATTGAGCAACAAATAGCAATGAGACTTTTTCAAAACCAATTACAACAGTTTCAATAATTAATACATTGCACATTATTGTCTTCTTTTTATCTTATTTTATTGAGAAATAGCAATGAGACAGTTTCAAAACTGATTAATAGGATAGTTTCAATAATTAATACAGTGTACATTGTTATCTTCTTAGTGGTTATCCATAGTGAAAGGAGCAAACAAGATATCCTGTCCAAACACTATTAATACAAATCTTTCTTCTCACTAAATTAAGTGAAAGTAGTTGTATATCTATCCTATATATAAATACAAAATGGGCCTTCCTTTGTATCCCCTATTTTTTGTTTAGTCCTGTCAGAGATAGGCATTCCATTGGCATCCAAATACTATCGGTATGCAAATTCAGCAAAACAATCCAACACAGTCCACTACACAATAGTAGTGGGTTATCTGCAGAAATTGTTGACTTCAGCCTTTCATAACTCAGTCTATTAATATGTCTTTACTTTATATACCTCATTTTTATACTTTTCTGCTGGATGGTTAAGACCAAGGTAAAGTAAGACCTATATAATAAAAAATGTACCTTTTATATCTGATAAGGTCAGTCAAGTTCCCTCAGGATTTATCCTGTAACCTTGTACTGCACTGTGTAGATTCTTTGTGTCAGCCGTGTGGATGAGTTATGGCCATTGCTTGACCAATTTACTCTCTGTGAAAGCCTGAGAGAATGTTTTCTCTCCATGTGACTCTCATTAGGCACACTATACGTCATTGATCACATTCCCCTGTGGCTCCATAACTTCCTTGATCAGAAAATTTGGGGCACAACTGGGTTCCATGATGTTACAGTACAGATTCTCCTATGTCCTGAGTCTTCACTGACCTTGAAAGACTAGGGCCAAAATGTTGACTGTCCTTGCAGCCCTTCCTTTTCTCTAACTTTTGATCAGTAAACTTAGGTTGTTAACCCTCCAGAAGAAAAGCTATGCTTTTTTTTTTTTTTTTTTGCTGAACCGGGAATTGAACTCAGGCCCTTGTGCTTGCCAGTGAAGCGCTTATTCTACTAAGCCATCTCCCCAGCCCTGTTGTCTTCTTATTCATAGTACAGAAAAAGAATGGAACCAAAATTCACTGATCTTTGAAACTCAAAACTCAATGTAGGAGTAGGCCTCAGCTTACTGGTGGACATGCCATTACCACATAGTGCTCTGCTTCAGTCCATGTAAACTTACTCAGAATTTCAACTATATATGGGACATGGAAGCCTGGGGTGCTTGTACAATATGGAAGAGTTGAATGTAAAAGAGTTTGTTTTTTTCCTTTTGTTTTTAAATTTTTTTGTTGTTGTTGTTTTGCAATAGTGTGATCTGGTTTATTTAACTTACAAATATGAATGCAAGTTGCATTCCTTTACCTATAAAAGCCTCACTTTTATCTTTGTTTGTGGCCGAGTAGTACTCCATTATATAAAAATATATGTATTTTCAGTCATTCCTTGGTTGATGGGCATTTGATTGTTTCCAAGATCTAGTTAGTGCTGCTATAAATATGGGTACACTGTGGTATGGTGGTTTTAATTCTTATGGGAATTCTTGTTCTTCCCAGAAAAGGAATGGCTGAGTCAAATAGGACTTTCAGTTGTAGCTTTTTTTTTTTTGTGGTATTGGAGATTGAACTTGGGATCCTGTGCCTTCCAGGCAGGAGCTTATTCTACCACTATCTGTCAGGCCCAGTTATAGCTGTCTGAAGAAACTTCATGTTGATTTCCACAGTAGTCATACCAGCCTACATGCCCATCAGCAGTGTTAAAGTGTTCCTTTTTCCTCATAAACTCATCAGCATTTGTTACTGGTTAATTTCATGATAATAGCCATTTTTTTCCAGGGCTTGTACATTTTTTCTCTTGTACAATGTGAAAGAGTTGAACATGAGTTTTTTTTTTCCCTTTTGATTTAAAATTTTTTTTTTGTTTTTGTTTCTAAATTTTTAAGAGAAATATTTTTTGCAGTGCTGGGGATTGAATTGCCAGGCAGGCAATTTCAAAATGGAATCTCAGTATTGTTTTTTTTTTTTTATTTTATTAAAATACAAATGTGAGTCAGACAGTTTCAAGACACCTTAACCATACAGAGTCGATAAATTAATACATTGCAAACTGTTTTCATAATGTTTTGGTATTGTACAAGGTGCATACATGATATTATATTTACAGGTTTTTTTATAGCTGAATTATATCAAAAATTCAATAATTATTTACCTAGTGGATGACCATAGCACTAAAAGCCGACATAATATCCTGTCCAACCACCATTAGTGCACATCTTGCCTATCATAGAATTATGTAGAAACACAGAGTTATCTATCCCAACTGTACTGTCAATACATACACATCATGATTTTTTCTTTCTACAACCCTTCCATTGTCTACACCTGTCAAAGTGGGCACTCCATTGACATTCAACTAACTTAGGTGCTTGAACTCGACACCATAATCCAACACAGTCCAGCATTCTGCAACCATAGGGAGTTATTCAAAGAAATTGTCAACCATATCCATTTACAGCTCAGCTTAATATTATGGGCTTATGATGTATACTTCATTTTTATACTTTTATACTATTCTGCTGGATGGTTAAGACCTAGGTAGATCAAAACTTATATACCAACACATGAACTTTATATTTCCTATGTGTTCATTGAGGTCTTCTCAGGGTTTATCTTGTAGTCCTGTACATTATTCTGTAGTTCCTTTGTCTGTGTCATCCATGTGGATGAGTCACGGCCAATGCTTGACCAGATTGCTCTCTGTGAGAGCCTGACAGAAAGTTTTCTCTTCATATGTCTCTCCCCAGGCACACTATAGAACTTCAATCTCTTTCCTCTGTGGCTCCACAATCTCCTTGCTCAGAAAATTTGGAGCTCACCTGAGTCTCATGATATTGCAGTACAGGTTCTCCTATGTCCTGAGTCTTCACTGACCTTGAAAGGCTAGGGCCAAAATGTTGGCTGGCCTTGTGGCTCTTCTATTTCTCCAACTCTGA
>PVKA01003751.1:34236-106453 GCA_004027165.1 Ctenomys sociabilis | reverse complement strand
AAAAAAAAAAAAAAAAAAAAAAAAGGAAAAGATATCTATCTCCTGACACTTTCTGAAGAGAAAAAAATCTTACCTTTCTGCTATATTTTTCCTAGAAAGTAAACGTAACAGTTAGAGACACCATTCCACCTTGAGACACAATGGAACAAGCGAAGAAAATAGAGATTTCACCCCTATCATCTTTACACCACTGACCACACACCACACACTCCCAACACTTTCATATGTGGAAAAAAATTGTCTTTCTGTATTTGTACCCACTGCCAGCTGGCTTCCTCCCATAGACAAAACCTGGTCCTCTCAAGCCCACAGGGATGCTTCCTACCATGGTTTATTTCCTTTAACTAAAGTTCTACTGCACTATGTTTGTAAATTAGCCATTTTCTCCTAATTCCACAATTTAGGAAAGCACTAATTAACTAACTAGTGGTCCTGAATGGTTGAAGTTGTTTAAATATATGTATTTATATATATTATAAATTTAAATTATATATATTTGATTTCTTAAACCCAATGTAATTAATATACCACATAGTTATAGGATATGGAAGTCTAGAAGGAGAAAATAAATAAAATACCAAACTCAAAAAGCTTCTTGAACAACAGTTTGATAGCAGAGATGCTTAAAGTTCAACAGCCTTCATGTTGTAGAAGCCCCATACTTTTTGCGAATCTTTGTCAACCAACCATCTTTTCCGTATTAGAAGTGACCGAGTGTTCAGAACTTGAAGTGGCTATTAAGTCCCTCCTAGAAGTCCCCCACCCCATCTAGACCATGGCCAGAGGGTATCTGCACCCCCACCCACAAGAAGCATGCAGGAGACATGGAAGCCATGAAAAGGTAATGGGCAGAAGACAATCTCGCCAAGATTGCCTTCCATAAAACGGAATTGGCAACATCTGCTCAACCTACTGTAGATAAACAGTGAACTATTTTCCATCTCATTAACTGAGAGGATGAGATATTAAATAAACCCCAGGGGCCTCATGCTTTGTTATCACATTTAAGGCTCGTCCAGACTTGCTGCATTAGCTAATCTGTGTAATGGTTTATAGTCTAAACTCCTACATCTCTCTCTCTCTCTCTCTCTCTCTCTCTCTCTCTCTCTCTCTCTCTCTCTCTCTCTCTCTCTCTCTCTGTGTGTGTGTGTGTGTGTGTGTGTGTGTTTCTATCTCTCACTCTCTCTCTCTCTCTCTCTCTCTCTCTCACACACACACACACACACACACACACACTCCCAAATGGCTTAAAACCAAAAGTTCCTGTTTAATCTGACTGTCTTCCTAATTACTAGTCACTTAGCTTAAATTATTAACCATGTCTTCAACTGTGATGTATGATACCTGTAGGTCTCCAAACAGGATTCTAATAGAATTATCTAATTCTATTAAACTGCAAACAACTGTCCATTAAATACTTATTAGCCAGCTTGCCTTCACTGAAGATAGATTTGAGAGTCAGCAAACCTCTGGCTTCCCCCTTCCCTGAGCCCTGCTGCAGGGAAGGTTCAGCCAAAGCAGCTCATCACGATTGTGCCTATTGATCAACTGCCAATTACCTATTTAATCAAAATCAATGGAAATAAAAGGAATTTAGCAGAACTTACAAGGTAGAGTATGGATTTTTTTTTAATACTTGGTTAAATAAGTAAATTGGTTAAAATCTAGCTAACTTGATTGTAAACACTTAAGGTTTATATTACCACAGGGAAAACTGCTTGCAGTTAAATAATTAGATTTTCTTTTTCAGATTGGTAAATTGTATTTTTAATAAAGGAGCTGAAGAACTGTCAGCTTGAGTCACCCAAGAGAGGAGCTTTTTGATGTGAAGCTTTCAAGCTAAAATGCCTACTTTCTTAAAGCCATAAGAAAGATAACCTGACACCTTTGGCAGATAGCACTGTTTCAGATGGTAAGCATGCGGGCAGTTTTAGACAATCATATTATGCAAGATGGCAAGTGCTCTTTCCCTAAAAATGCAAGAACCATCTGGATTCTCCCAGAGGATCTGGAAAGAATGAACAAGGAAAGTCACTGCTCTAGACACACCGCTTTCACATGAATCCTTCCAAATCCAAGCTGTAAATAAATTCTTAATAACAAAAAGTCATAAGGAAGAACAAAAAGGAAGGCACAAATGGCATCTGACTCCTGTTCAACTAGTTTTTAAATATGTAGAGAAATCCGGGCCAAAGAGGTAAGGAAACAAGCAGAAGTGGTGTGAACTCTCGGCTCCTTGCTGCGGTTAAAGCATTCAAACTCAGCCAATGACCTGGTGGTTTTATTGTGAGGAAATACTCCTATCTAAAAGCAATACAAGCAGGAAAGACATGACAATCAGCACAAGCAATCATTGACAAGCAAAATGGATCGATTTCATAAACCTTGTATTAAAGAAAAGATGCCCCAAAATAAATAACAGATTGGTACAATTAAACAAAAAACCAGGCAAAATTAAGTTCTTTAAGTAGAATACTAGTTACCTTTGGGAGTAGAGAGATGAACAGTGATGTGGTAAAGACACAGGGGGAGACTCCAGAAATAACCAGTAATGACCTCATGTTGATCAAAATCTTAGTTACAAAGATCTAATCCCTTTGGGAGGTTTTTTGCACTTTCTGAGTATATGTGATTTTTCCAATAAAAAGTTTACTTTCCAAAAAGTAGAACAACAGAGCAATTTATTTGTATAGCCTTAGGCAAGCCACTTATCTCTGGGCCGCAAAGGTTTCATCGTGTGTAAAATAGAGCAGTTGAACTAGATGATCTTCAGATTTCTATTGCAAAAATACTCCGATTCTACAAAAGATCACTAGTTTCACAGAGCAAAATGGATCAATAAATCTATACCAACATCAACCCCATTTCAGCAATCAAATATTTCCTGCTACCTCCTCATCCTTTCCTTCACTTAAATAATGGGGGAAAAATCAAGTTTTTTAGCAGCATCTGTTATGGCATGTATCTAGATGTCCCCCCAAAGACCCATGTCCTCACGGGAGGGGCTTTATACAGCTGATTGGATCAAGGGTGTGAATATGGGTTAAAGGCCTATGATAGCTAAATTAATCCACTCTGCAGTTTAACATAGGTCTGGGTATAGACACTGGAAAGGCCCTACCAATCGACAGGATTTTAGGCTGAAATCAATAAGAAGTTGAGCTTGCTGATTGCTGCCGCAGCTACCTACCTGCCATGCCATGGACTGTTTCTCCTCTCCCATGACCCTTTCGCTGCCCTGCCTTGGAGCCAGCCAACTAGGAACTAAAACCCTCACAATTTGTGAGCTAAGATAATCTGTTCCTGCCTTAACTTTGGGTATCAAATATTTTCTGTCAGCAATGAGAAAAGTAAGACTATAATCATACTCTCTGGAAATTCTCCAGATAGACAGATAGATACATAGATACATAGATACATAGATACATAGATAGATAGACTAAATATGCAGATAATAGTTGTATAAAACCCTACGTTATGTTTGTTAATTCCCTACATTATGTTTGTTTTTCAACTTTCTTACTCCTTCTAAAGAACTTATCCCTGAAGTTTCTTTTAATTCTTCATTCACATAGAAATATTTGATTGTTACAAGGGCTGGCAAAATAGCTCAATGGATTAAAGCCCCTGCATGCAAGTGCAGGGGTCTGGGGCTGGGGTTCGATGCCCAGGCCTGCTGTGCCATCCCTGCTCCTATGGTGCCCTGAGATGGCAATTGAGACTGGGCATGGTGGCACACGCCTGTAATCCCAGCTTTTGGGAGGCTGTAAACAGGCGGATCACTACAAGTCCAATCCAGTAATAAGATCCTGAACCCCCTGTAGACCCTTCCCTAAAACACAAAAGAAAGAAGAAAGAAAGAATGAATGAATGAAAGAAAGAAAGAATGAAAGAAAATGAAAAGGAAGAAAAAGAAATATTTGATCATTTAGGTTTTTCTAAGCCCAAGGGAGTTCATGGTTCTGAAGTCAGAGAGGAACAAGCTTCTGAAGAATACCTGAAACAAAAGCAAACCTGGCCTAAAATATTCCCCTTCCTCCCCCATCCAATTGCTGCTATTTATTCTCTTAAAGAGCTTTCCAAGAGTGAAGGAATGAGATGGGTTCACCCTTCACCTGTAAGAGAACTGGCTTCTGAAAACGTGTGACACAGCACACAAGCTTTGTCCACACAGAAGAGAGTGGTAGAAATCAGAAAGCTGCTGTATCTCTGAATTGGGAATGGCAACACCAAAAAACAAACTGCCTGCTCACCCCTGGACTAAAATAGAAAATGCAGTAATGGAATGATTGCCAAGTGTTGTTTGTTGACTATTTCGTACCCAACACTATTTATTCTTGATTCGCCATATTTCTACAAGAAAATACTTTGTGAATTGTACCAGGCAACAAGAAAAGAAAATTCTACTAATGGACTCTTTTCCCTGAATAACCATCAGTACCATGTAAAGGATGTAGTTTCAACTGTCTGCTATATATGGAATAGTATGCTGCTGCTAAAATTTCCTTCTACTAGAAAAACCATGGCATGAATCTCTCTCTGTTCACAGAGCTGCCCAGGGACATGTTGGAGACTCACTGCAGGATGGGCAGATGTCACCAAATCACAGTCAAAATAATGGACTGATGCAACCTAAGTCCCTCAAGTTTGAAATATTACAACTGTTAAATTCCCTATTAGTGTATCTCTTAAAGGAAAAAGTAAAGTGCAAATCAAGAACTGTTCTTTGGAGGAATATTTGCAGATTATGTTGTCAAGAGATAGATAATATGTCAAGAGCTCCTTAGCTCTTGGGGAGAGTGAAATTGCCAGGAGAATATGCAGTGAGTGAGACACCTGCTGCTGCCTGCTCCAAATGCTAAACACAGACCCAAAGCACGAGGGTGGCTTCCCAATCAGGGCACGGGCATCTCTGGAGAGCTCACCCTCCCAGGGAACAAGCTACCCTCCTAAATGTCTTTGTTTGATGCACACCTACCTGGGACTTGGGCTATGCTCTCTCCTTCAGAGGCAAAGGTCTCTACCTCCAGAGAAAGTTTCTTTTACTTTTCAATACTAAAGATTGAAATTTTACAGGCCTCAAGCATGCTAGGTGAGTGTCCTCCCATTGAGCTCCGTTCCCTAGACTTTTTTTAAATTTTTATTTATTTTGAGACAGGATCTTGCTACATTACCTAGGTGAGCATCAAACTCACAGTATTCCTTCCTTAACTTTCTCAGCACCTGAGATTACAGGCTGTGGACCAGGTAGTAGTCATAGAGGGGTACAAGCAGAAACAATTTATGTAGCTTTCTAATCAGAACTGAAAAGCAAGGTACTTGCAGTCCTATTACTCTTATTCTCCTTTTCACATCCTGGAATTCAGACATGGCAACAGAAACTAAAACATCACACCATAGCCACACACTAAGAAGTCACACTTGGTCATAAATATATTTTGAATGTATAAAGCCAGCCCTCCTTAGCCAGAAGTTCTACAACCTCTGATCCATCAAACTTCAGACAAAATACTCATCCCTACTGATTATGTACAGGTATTTTTCTTGTCATTATTCCCTACACAACCCAATGTAACAACTATTTGTATAGCATTTACATTGTATTATGTGTTTTAAGTAATCTAGACATGGTTGAAAGTATATAGGACTGGACCAGTGAAATAGCTCAGTAGACTAAACACCTTCTTAGGCAAGCACAGGTACCAGGATTCAATCCCAGGCACTATATGCCATGCTATCCCTGCTCCTGAGCACACTGAGTCACCATAGAATCCAGGGGTGGTACTGCATAGCTGTAATCCCAGAGCTGGGGAGGCTGAGTCCAGGCTGTGTAGTGAGATCCTGTACCAAATATATAAATAAAAAATAAAGTATATAGGATTGTGAGAGTTTTGTGCAAACACTACACAATCTTATATATGATAGTTGAGAACCCAAGTATTTTGATATCCTCCGAGTCCTGGCACCTCTCCCCTGAAAATACTGAGACAACTGTATATCTTTAGGTGTTAATCTGCCTCTACATCTCTAAGAACAAATGCAACTGTGCAACTATTACTTAACACATGGTATTGGCCTAAACCCAATTTAAAAACAAAAAATCTATGGCAGGACAGCTATGCTCACTTCCAGAAAACAAAAAGAACTTGAGAGAAGAGACAAGAACATAAATAAGATAATCTAGGGGGAAACACTGAGGAGTACTTCAGAGAGATTTATTGTAGAAAGAATTCAGAGCTACACAGAGGCTGAGACCCACCAAGCTGCTACCTTCCTGGTCAACCCTTAGGGAACAGAAGGTCTGAGACTTCTGATCTCTTGCTTCATATCCATTTAATAGTATAAGTTTCCTCTCTGTGCATGCCAGGCTTCCTCAGAGTTAGAGATGGCTGTGGACCAGGTAGTAGTCATAGAGGGGTACAAGCAGAAACAATTTATGTAGCTTTGTTTTTCCATTTATTTTTATTTTATTGAAATAGAAATGTCAATCAGACAGTTTCAAAACACCTTAACCATACAGAGTCGATGAATTAATACATTGCAAACTGTTTTCATAACGTTTTGGTATTGTACAAGGTGCATACATGATATTTATATTTACAGGTTTTTTTTATAGCTGAATTATATCAAAAATTCAATAATTATTTACCTAGTGGATGACCATAGCACTAAAAGCCGACATAATATCCTGTACAACCACCATTAGTGCAGATCTTGCCTCTCATAGAATGATGTAGAAGCACAGCGTTATCTATCCCAACTGTACTGTCTATACACACACATCATGATTTTTTTTCTTTTTTATGTATCTTTCTAATCAGAACTGAAAAGCAAGGTACTTGCAATCCTATTACTCTTGTTCTCCTTTTCACATCCTGGAATTCAGACATGGCAACAGAAACTAAAACATCACACCATAGCCACACACTAAGAAGTCACACACTAAGAAAGGAAGAACAACAACACAGAAGGCATTGACTCTGCATACTGTGAGCCCACTCTCTAAGCCCTAGGTTGCTCTAACTCACCAAATTTATATCCTCAGAGCACCCACCTGTCTCTATTGTTCAGCTCTTTGCCATCTTTTGTCCCACTTGAAGGGATGGTTTTTCAATGGTCCCATCAAACAGGGGAGATATTCTCAGATCCCCTATCAAGTGTGGCACAAAGTTCAATGACCCCATAAAAACAACTTGTAGGACTGTAGTAGTCTGAATCACAAGTGCTATCCCAAACAAATAGGACCATGACAACCCACTGTAAAATTATGCACTATGATGCTGATGACAGTTCAATAGTCTTTATCTCCAGCAAAGAACTTCAAGAGGCAACCCCAAATAGGACCACCCTAATATGCTGCAAATGCCAAGACCCAGCGACTGAAGAAGTAAGTGCATGTGGAATGGAAATTAAGGGTCTGGACCTAAAAATAAATTTAACGGACTGCGTCATTCTTTATGTGCGTCTTTTAATCAGTTGGTTTCAAGAGACTTTGCTTTGCAGAGGGGGAGATATGACTCATGAGTACACTTGCCAGATGAGACAGATGCTTGTGGGTTTTTTTTCTTAATTCTATCAGACAGGGATCTGTAAGAAATTTGGATGAGAAGAAAGGCCCATGGTAAACATGCTTTGAATCAAGGCAGATTTTTCTGGGCAAGTTGTGTAGGATTTTTATAGATTCACAGTTCATAAAGCCACCTTCAAAGACATGGAAATGAAGCATGAATCAAAGTGCTACAGAGAAAGGTACTTAGAGCTCATCATTCACTTTTCCTAAATAAACACAGAACAGAGTACCTAGCACACAGTTGATCATAAATTTTTTTTTCTTTACATATTAAGTACAAGGTCTAGGGTCTCACTACATGGATAGGACTCATAGTGATCCTCCTGTTTTCAGCCTCCCAAGCACTGGGATTATAGGCACATGCCACCACAGTCTCTTTCAGTTACCATTTCGGGATGCCACGGGGATGGGGCCCGCACAGCACACCGTGGGTGGAACCGTGGTCCCTGCATCTGCCCAAGCAGACACTTTAATCCACTGAGTTTCTGTCCAGCCCCACCAAATATATTTTTGCTATTAAAGAAATGATTGCCTAACTAGTAAGTAGGAAATGAGGACCTTATCCAAGTCAGTAAAGTTAATGGAATGCCCATCTCTGACAGGACTAAACAAAAAAAGAGAATACAAAGGACACCTTTTTGTATTTGTATATGCAGAATGGTGGGGATGGATATGTGGCTGCTTTCACTTAACTCAGATCGTATAAATCTTTCGCCTTTCACTTAACTCAGTGAGAAGATTTGTACTAATATTGTTTGGACAGGATGTCCTGTTTGCTTCTTGTTTTTTGGATGACCACTAAGAAGATAACAATGTACAATGTACTGGTTAAATAAATGAATAAATTACATTAAAAAAAGAAGTCAGTAAAGTTGTAGATAAAATTTAGCCACCTCAACCCCAAGCCCAAAAGACTTTCTACACTGTCTTTTCTCATAATATGGTAACCTCTTTAGTTTTTAAGTGATCCTCAAAACCATGCATACACTTCTGTTTCCAAGGTGTTCTTATCAGTTCCATCTACTTGTACATAACAGAAAACTAAATAAAGTCTTAACTTACTTTTATTGTTTAATTTTCAAAAATCCAGAGGTAAATTGTATCAGGGCTGAACTTAGTGAAACAATGAGGTCATCTTATACCTAAATACTCTCCCCCCTTTCATTTGCTCATCTTGCACATTTCTTTCATCATTGGAACTACTTTCTCACAGTTGCCAAGTGGTTTTAGCATCTCTTGCAAAAGCACACAAATAAATTTTTTTAAAGTAATAAATATAAAAAGGCTTCTTCCTCACATCATTGTCTCTATTAATAAGAAACTTATCTTTCCCAGAGCCTTCAACACACCTCCCCTAATGTTTCATGAAATAGTTCACACGTCTACCCATGAACCAATCATTGGTTTATGAAAAATGAGATTGAAATAACTCCTGTAGGCCATTCATGACTCATGCATGGAATCAGGGCACATTCTAATGTACTAATACAAATGATGGATAAAGTTTATTTCACAACATCTGTGAAGTTTTACACCTCTCCTCCTCAAGACCAGAATGACTGACTGGCATTATGCCCCAGCAATGCTAGGTACAAGCACATGAATTCAATTCAACAAATGTTTTGGAAATACTTTTTACATACCCTCCTCCACAGAAAACCTGCAACTAAAGCAAAGCAAATAGGACTGACACTCTTCTACTCTCGGGAACTCTATACACATCTGAAAATTTTTTTTAAAAAAATAGGCTATTATAATGCAATACAGTGTGTATTCTTATGGGGAAACTGTCTAAAAGTGTGGGGAAATAAAGGCATTATCAGCCCATATGTGGCCAGTCAGCCCAAGGCTTCTGAAAGATTATTCCAGGAATAGATAGGTGCTGTGTATTAGTTACTTTCTTGTCACTGGAAAAAAGATACCCAAAATTTTTAAGAAAAAAACGCTGGTTTGGGTTCACAGTTTCAGTGGCTGACTCTTGAGGCAGAAAGGGATGGAAGAGTGCTACATGTAGGAAATCTTCTCAGTGCATGGCAAGCAGGAAGTAGAGAGAAAAAGGAGCCAGCGACAGGAACACATTTTTTTCTAATGTATTTGGTAAAGGGTCTCACTACGCAGCTCCAACTCACAGTGATCCTCCTGTTTTCAGCCTCCCAGTGTGGGAATACAGGCATGCACCCCTATGCCCAGTCTCTGTGGCCACCCAGCACACCCGTAGGTGGGGCCAGCACAGCATGTGATGCCTGGGACTGAAGCCCCATTCTGGTCCTTGCCTAAACAGGCACTTAGTCCTCTGAGCTATCTCACCAGCCCACAGGAACACATCCTTGCAGCTTGTACCTGCCAACACCCATCTCTTCTGACCAGGCCTCATCACCTAATAGCACTGATGATTCAGTTAGGAACTCATGGATGGATTAGTCCACAAACATAGAGTCCCCAGGACCCAACCACTTTCCAAAATCCTCACCTCTGAATACATGCGACTTTTGGGGGACATCTGACATCTAAACCATAATACACTGGCATGAAGATGCAACAGAACAAGCTGAATGCATTCCAGAAAGAAGCCCCAGCATGGACCAAGTACAAGAGATAAGTGGAAGTACAATAGGTGTGAAAGTTGAAAAGAAAACATCAGCCTGGGTACAGCACGAAGGTAGAGAAATCAAGAGCCTAAGGAGGGATGGCCAGATAGCTCAATTGACTAAAATGCCTGCTTTGGCAGAGTACAGTAGCCAGGGTTGCTGGGGGCTTACTGAGACAGCAATTGAGACTGGGTGTAGTGGCACACGCCTGTAATCCCAGCTCTTGGGAGGCTGAACACAGGTGGATCACTACAAGTCCCATCTATGTAGTGAGACCCTATAGACTCGTACTAAATACAAACAGAAAGAAAAGGGCCTAAGGAAGTAAAACTTGCTGGATGAAGTAGCTTGAGGAGATTGGCAACTGATTTCAGTTTTACCACTTTAATACAGGGCCCACCCTGAAAGCTATAGGAGGCACAGGTATGCAGGCAACTGTAAGGCAGCAGTTAGGTATGCGGGCAAGGTCTTCAGAGGAAGTGGACATTGCTACTTGGTGGCTTGCAGTTCCCTTTGCAGATTCTCCATTGATGGAGGCTATTACAGCCCAGGCTGAAGATAATGTACCAGTTCAGAGTCAACAGCTCCCTGGCAGAAGGGCTGGTGTGGGTAATGAGTGTGCTTTGACAGCCCAAGGTCAGATATTCAACAATATTCCAGGGTTTAAGTACGATGCGCTGAGTGCCGTTTTAGCTCCTTACTTGAAAGGCTCACAGCTGCTAATATTTACAGAAATAGGAGGCAATTACAGTTCGCTGCCACAGGAGGAACTTAAATAATTTAAGACTCATAATGCCCCTGATTCGTTTCAAGCCATCTTTTCTCCAGAACCAGCTGCCTCTAGCTCGCAGAGAGCCCTCTCTTCGGAAGGCAGCGCCGACCTGATGTGAAGTTCTGCCTTTGCTCGCCCAGCAGCTCAGGCACACAGCTTTTTGGCAGAGACAACACTTCTCCCACACTTGCACTTCATCTCTGGAAAGGGCCCCTCTTCGCTCACCAGTGATGAAACTCCACGGCCATCTGCCTGGGCTAATCTGGGCAAACTGGCATGAGCAGAAAGAACCAGAATGTGATTTTACAAATTAAACTAATTTATTTCAGTAGCCATTTTCATGACATGGATGCGGTAGGACAGGAATAGAGAAGAAGAAAGGAAAACGATGGGTGAGGGAGGAGCTGACTGTGTTCAGCACCAAGCAGAAAAAAATAACATCAAGTTTTAAGGGCCCAGTAAAACTTTGCCTATGAGCCATCACCACAGCCTCTCCTGAGTCAACTGGGATCATTTTTCCTATGGTAGGGAACAAGGTGATAAGTAGAGTAGCAAATTGACAGTTGTGAATTTTTTGAACTGAGTTTCAATGGATGAGTTTGTAGTATCACCCTAGAATACAGATCTCTGCTAGAAAGGAGGGAATCAGGTCTGTTTCCATTACAGAGCTATGACATTTAGCTAGGATCATGAGTGAGGTTACTCAAGAGGACAGGAGTCACTCATGATGCGTGAATACTGAAAGGCCTTTGGCTTTCACAATCTGCTCATCCTTGTGCCTTTTCTTGGGATGACATCGTGTGAGAAGGGAGTAACTACATTCTCTGGCACTCACCACTTTGCTTTTTATGTTTCAGCTATGCTACCCTGTGGCTTCAGACACATCTGCAAGCGTCAGTTTCTACATCTACAAATGGAATTGGCCTCATAAGTATGGTTTGACTGAACTGAATGACTTGACAAGAAATAACTTGAACAAAGAATGTCATCCTTTCTAGTCTGTAGAAAACATCTAATTAATACTGACTCCTCCTCTCTCCCAATACCTACTTTTCTATTATTTTCTTTTTTCTTTTTTTTTTTTTTTTTTTTTTTTTTTTTTTTTTTTTTTTTTTTTTTTTTTTTTTTTTTTTTTTTTTTTTTTTTTTTTTTTTTTTTTTTTTTTTTTTTGTCTTTTTTGAGACAGGGTCTCACTATGAAGTTCAGGCTGGCCTTAAGCTCACTTTGTAGCTCAGGATGGTCTTGAACTCACAACAATCCTCCTGCCTCAGCCTCCCGGGTGCTGGGATTACAGACATGTGCCACCATGCCCGGCTTCTATTATTTTCTTCTGGATAAAATGCATCTATTTCCATTCCTGTTCTACCTGGGAGAAATATTAAACAGTTTTCTCTACTTCAGTACCTGAAAATATACTAAAATACTTTTTCTGATCCCAGCAAGTGTTGAGCTAGGTCTCCAACCCCTCTTTAATTTTTACTTTGAGACAACATATCCCTAAGTGCTAAGTTGCCCAGGCTGTGCTCAAATTGAGATCCATTCTTGACCTCTCACTGTGCTAGGATTATAGGGATGCACCTTCTATCCCCAGTCAGAAATATTTTTTGACAGCAGAAAAGGCCTTGTTATGAGTTGAACTGTGTTGCTCAAAATACACATGATTAAATCCTAACCCCCAGTACCTTAGAGTACGGCATTGTTTATAATGATCATTACAGACATACTTGGTAAGGTGAGGCCGCAGTAGAGCAGGGTGGGATCCTAATACAACATGACCAGGGTCCTGTTGAAGGAGACATTTGGACACAAACACTTACATAGGACCATGCCACAGGACAATAGAGGCAGAGATCAGAAGGAGGTAGCAGAAGCTCTGCAACACAAAAGACTGTAACAAATCACCAGAGTCTTAAAGAAAGGCAGAAAACAGTTTCTCCCTCATAGGAAAAGAAAACTAACCATGATGACACCTACACATCAGGCTTCCAGTACCCAGAACTGAGAAAGAACACACTTCTGCTACTTAAGCCAACCCATTCGCAGGACAGTCACAACAGCCTAATAAACTAATCCAGGTCCACTTCTATATTCTAATTAGTATATGCATTAAATGTTTTTACTGCTGCAATATGTTTTACAAATTTTCAGTGATTCTGAGACACACATTCAATCATGTCCTGTGCAGATAGTGGGACTCAGCTGGCCAACTCGAATGGCTGAGTGAAGATGGACAGTGCGTGCCTCCTTCATCCCAAAAGACTTTAACCAAGAATTACCACTGGTTTCTTCCCTACTCAGCATTCTTTTCCATGACAGTGCCAGCTCCCTGAGGGCAGATACTAGGTCTTACTTATCTTCTACAAACTGATCTTCGTGCCTGTCATATGCCAGATAAGTTGTCCATATCCTAAAAAGAAGACATTAATATCCCTACTTACAAAACAGTAAGTTAGACCACAAAATTAAGATTGAAAGTGGGGAAACCTTTTTCAATTATATTCCGCATTGTGATTTCAAGAAATACAAAACATAGATCAAAACGGAAGTGCTCCTGGGTCTAGAACTTTGGACAAAAAAGAATATAAGACAAACAGGTGGAAGATGTTCTCTCTCCCCCACATCTCTCATGAATAAGCCATAAACTGTAAATAAGTCACAGTGACTGATGGTGTGGTCCTTACCCCAAGCAAATATATGTAAAACCAAGAACAGAGTCGTTTCTCAAGAGGAAAAATATGACCCAGAAAGACGCACTTCGTTCTAAAGTATGCAGTACATATTAATTGCATTCTGTGAAGTAAAGTGCTAAGTTAAAAGGCATTTTATGCTTTAGCTTGGGAGAATGCAGAGGATAAATATTTCAAGGCCAAAACTGGATGCAGTGTGTGTGTGTGTGTGTGTGTGTACATGTGTGTGCGCATGCATGCACATGTGCATGTGTGAATCAAATCCAGACAGCTACATTAGATAGTTAAATGGCTAGCAGATTACATAAAATCCATGTATATATATATATTATGGAAAATATTTCCAGGCTGAGGAAATACCTCAGTGGCATAAGCACCTATCTGGCAAGAGCAAGATCCCGAGTTCAACCCCAGTACCACATGCCATACCAACCCCAGAACCAGTTGTGGTGGTGCACACCTGTAATCCCATTGCTGGGGAGGCTGAGACAGGAGGATCACTAGGAGTTTAAACTGTGTAGCAAGACCCTGTATCATTCAAAAAACATTTTTCCTTCGAAACTCTGAGTTCTAGGATGCAAACATGTATTGCAAACATATACTAATAAAAAAAACTGATATGCTTCCCCAAAAATCATAATACTAAAAAAACAGCATTTGCCACTACTTTTGAAAGGTTTCTGACACAGACTCCCCTCAAACATCCATACTCTTTTTTTCTGGTGGTGGTAGTGATTTTTTTTTTGTCACTGGTTTGGTTTGGAGTTAGTATCCTGCTATCTTATGATGACCCTCCACCCTAAACAGACACATATGCCAAGAGAAATGGGGGACAGCACTGAGCAAAGTGTTCTTGTGCCTCTGCACCCTTGCTGGTGGCTCCATCATAAAGCTCCAGCCTTTTAAAATGACTCGGGACCAATGTGAACCCCAGCTGGGGGCCCCACTTGAGCCACGTCCACCGAGCATGGCACACCAGTTGTCTACTTTATTGCTTAAAGGCTGCTGTTCTTGCCTTCTCACCCCCTCTTGTAGGGTTTTTCCTTGAAGAGAGAGAGAATAAAGGCCCTGCAGAATGCAGAATTCTCTACAGAATTCTGAGGCAATCTCTGAAAGCTTCTCCACATTTTATGCCTTCAAACAAAACCAAACACTTCGGATCTTACCCTCAGGCTTCCAAATCTATTCTACACAGCTCAAGGAAATTCCACTGTGAATATTCACAGAGAATTGTTGCTGAATCAGCACCAAATTAGATATTTAATGATTAACTACAATCCCCTTGATAAAATATTCAATCACAACATCGCCTGGTAGTTATGCCTTGTTTTAGAACACTTCTCAGGAGGGATGGTGAAGCAAACTGATTTTAAGAACTATCTTTTTTCATAAATAAAAACACATCTAAGCAATGAGATTCAATATTTACTATACACTGGCTTCTTTTTTTTCAAAGCAACTGTGAGCTCCCTGAAGACAAACACACTTTTTCCGTGGTATCCTGCATACCCCTCATGATGTTGGAAATAACATTTTGCTTCCAGTATATGCTGGGCAGGGTAATACATAACTAAATTATATCTCAAGTTATATATATTATATATACATATATATGATTATATCTAACATCAAAGGGGAGCAAATGGTATTCACAAACTTATCTATTTTCATATTAATCCCCCAAACTAGTGGAAGTATTTTGGGATATACTTTTTTTTTCTGAACCAGGATCAAATTCAGGACTTGCGCTTACCAGGTAGGCATTTAAGCTGTTGAGCTATTTCTGTGGCTAGAAGTATTTTTAATGCTTACCTTGACCATAATCTTTAAAAACTTGAAAGTAGCTTCTCAAGTATGAGTCTTTTGTTTCAAAATATTAAAAAAATTGTCATCCCCATGAAACTCTGGTACAGTTTAATTTAAAATGATAACTAGGAAACAAGGCATAACCATGTCAACTGGACATTAATGACTCTGTCTGGCATATGCATATTTAATGTGCTTGCTAATCATTCCACCCTTTTGTACATGAGACGCTTCTGAGTTTACCAGGAGAATTAAAACTGCCTGTTCACTTACACTTCCCTATTCAAGCACCACATGTCACACACTCACTAAGACAAGGAGAATGACAGGAAGTCCTCATAACCCAAAGGATATCACTGCTACCTCTGTTACATTTCTCTTCTCTATTGCTTTCATCTGAAATCATGTAAAATTAAACCAGACCCGCATTTGCAAACATCATATGGTCTCCTTAGTGTGAGAATCTGAAAGAGAAAAATGGAACCTGAAGGGCACAGTAGATACTGGGAAAAGGGAATGAACTTCTTCAAAAGGAGAGAGCTACTGAGTTGAGGAGGACAGGAGAGGGAGTTGGGGAAAGAGATTTACATATCTTTGTAAGCAGGATGGTTTGGATGACTGTACTGTGCATTTCTGCTGGTCTATGGAAAGAAGCAGTTAATGGTTTAATTTGTTTCATCTCCTTTTCTCAATTGTTTATACTTTTTCTCTTCTTAATTTCTTACACATTTCTGTTTTCATTTCTTCTTCCAATTTTACATGCCTATATCTGGTAATTTGAATAACTGGTTGGAAGGCAACACTATGCTTTACAACAAATACTATGAAATTCATATTGCTTTGTTAAGTGAAAATCTATCACTTGTAATTTTTTCTGGTTTAATTCTAATTCGTACTCTCTTTAAAAAATAAGTAATGAAATCAAATATAATTTAGTTCTAAAATGCCATCCTACACATGTGAAATATTTTTCATTTACTGTGCCATTCTCTAATTCATGGGATTTTCTAATTATATAAGAAGACTAACTAACTAGTAAATCCATACTATGGATTTATTGGTAACTTTCTGTAAATAATTAGGAATTTCATGATCTGAACATTTTAACAGGATGGTCAAACTGAGTGACTAAGCAAAAATGCATTTCCATTCAAAATGTATAAAAACTGCCACTCCTGTATTCTATTAGAACTCAAAACATTGTCAATAACAATTGAAATTGTTATGGTGAGTTAACTCTGGGTGACTCTGATTGACCTAAATCTTTTATTTACAGGATAACAAAGAATCTTATTACCATGTCTGCTCCCCAGTAGGGATGTTAACTGCATAGTCAGACACAGTAGTACTTCACCTGTAGATTCCCAGGCATGGTATGGTACATGAGCCCATCAGTTATACTCTCAGAAGTTCCACCAAAACAATAAACAAAGAAAAGGTCACTGTAAAACACAAAGGCAAGACAACAAAAGTAGCTGCGAGTGTCATACAATGCTTGAGCCAATCTAAGACAGAAAATAACAAAAGAGATTAAGACTGCTGTTGGCTTTAAATTTCCAAGCAGTGAGTTTTCCCAGTGGCTACATTGTTTAGAAAGACAGCAGTCAAAGTCATGACTTGTTGACCCCCTCAACCACAGCTTTCTCTCTCTCAACAGAACAGTCTCAAACAACACATTCTGTGAGTTTGGAAGCCTGGAATTTGGATTTTAGTCCCTGAAATGTGAACATGAACTCCTGAGAACAAAAGAGCTAATCCATGATTCACTAATCTGCTTGGAGGCCCTCTGTTGAAATTTGATGTGGAGCTCAGGTCTAGAATGAATTTTTTTTTTTTTTTTTTTCAATTTTTCACTGGGGTGAATTTTTATTTCTCCCAACACCGATGCAGTACTAAAAACAATTGTCAGAAGATAATTATGCTTTATTTTTTTATTTTTTTTATTTTTTAGTTTATTGAACTACAAATGTCAATCAGACAGTTTCAAGACACCTTAACAATACAGATTCGATAAATTAATACATTGCAAACCGAATGAATTTTTATCTTGGATGACATCAAGAGTAAACAAGGTTATGTGGCCTCTCTCTGCAGCCTGGATACACGAGCAGGGCATGTTCAGATGTCAGCTTCAGGGACTGACCTGACTTCTTCGTTAGCCCTTTTACTAGAAAGAGAAAACAAAGTGATTAAAAGCTAAAGTAAGCAAATTGCTTCTTATTAACATTTTTGAGGGCTTTAACTCACATCCCTGAAATGTAGACTGCTTCCTAATTAGGTGAACATAATTCCCTGATGAAAATTAATGGTATTATTTCATGCCTCAACTTAAAATCTTCCAAGGACACCAAATTCAAAGTCTTTAACATGAACGAATAGGCCCTTCCTGATGGCTCTCCTCCGCAAGCACCCCCGCATTCAAGGCTCAGGTCAGCCAGGTGCGGCTAGTGCCAAGTTCTCCTTTTACACCATCCCCTTGATGTTCTCATCTTTCCACTTTGCATTTGCTGACTATTTAGCAAAGAAAACTCACTCAGAGTCCTCACCCCTCCCTTCAACACAACCCCACTACATACCAGGTAAACCCTTACTATAACTTCACTAAGCCAGAGCCAGGCTGGGGAGATGGCTCAGTGGAATAAGTGCTTCCCTGGCAAGCGCAAGGTCCTGACTTCAACCCCCAGTTCTACCAAAAAAAAAAACAAAACAAAAAACCAGAGCCATAGGAAAGGAACTGTCTGGAGCCAGCCTACTTGGATTCGCATGTCAGTTCTACCAGCTAGGAGCTCTTTCTCTTCTTACTGCCGCTATTTTCTCATCACTGTCATGTGAAAAGGAATAGCAACTAGAAATATTAGGTGACAAAAATATTAATCCATTAGTTTTGTGGGACATTGTAAGGGTCATAGCTATTAGCTATTCTCACTGTCATCATCATTATCATCATTGTCTCATAAGATTTCATAAGACCACATCTCATCCATCTTTGTGTTCTCAGTGATTATTGGTACCTGACATAGAGGAGATACAAAAATAAATATTAGCTGAATTAATCAATAAATTCATTGAAATCAAGTGAAAACAGATACTGATCAATTAAATTATTTTTAAATGCACTTAGGAAATGTGCTACTCTCTTGCAGATGCAGAAGAAAGCATCAAGCCACTGTGTCACATCCGCTGCTGCCAAGAGTGCACACACTGGACCTGACGCTACCCCGAAAGAACTCCCAAGTAAAGACCCAGAAAGGTCAACAGTAAAAAAATGAAGAAGAAAGAAATGTGCTATGAAGAGAAACCACAAGAAAAATTCAAGGCAACCCATTCAGGACCCCTCCCATCTTTCAGGAGCTATTCCTATTCCCCAGTTCCCATTCCAGTTCTCCAATAAATTTTCCTATTCTTAACCTCCACGGTAGTCAGGCATGGTGCCACACACCTGTAATCCCAGAACTCAGGAGGCTGGGGCAGGAGGATCACTGCAAGTTTGAGGTCAGACTGGGCTATAAGTGAGTTCAAGGCCAGCCTTGAACTGAATAGGGAAGCCCTGTCTCAAAAAGACAAGACAGACCAACAGACAGGCATATTTAACAATGGAATGAAATAATGGAAAGCAGAGCTGGGGAGATAGCTCAGTGGCATAAGCACCTGCCTGGCAAGCGCAAGGTCTAGAGTTCAATCCTTGGTACCACAAAATAATAAATACATAAATAAAACTGAAAAACTAATAATAATAATAATAATTGAAAAAAGAAAGAATGGAAAGCACATAGTAGGCATGCCTACCTAGCTTAGAACCCAAGATATTCCTCTATAATAAATCTCCATGACCAAAACAGAGTTACTGAAGCTCCCAAAGCCTCCGTTTTATATTTAGGTGCAGAACTAATGTCTACTTCAAAAAGGAAACAGTAGCTGGGAAGAGACAAGCAAAGTACTTGAATCCACAAGAAAGCCTTCATTAGTTCACATCCCTTCGCTTTTTATTAACAATTGCTTTTGCCAGCTTAATTACTACCTCATAAATCTTTACACTAACGTTGGAACTGCTAAAATGCTTCACATTTCTGTAACACCACAGGGGTCACGTTTTGGTTTCTTGCCCTTCGTCTTTCCTCTTAAGCACCTGGACATTGAAGGGCTGGTCAAAATCTACAGTGTGCACTTAAGTTTTTTAAAAATACATTACACTAAAACATAAATTGCCTTTAATCCTTCTCACCTTGAACACATTCATCCTATCATTAATGACTCTTTCCAAGCACTTCTAGTTCTCCTTTGTGGCTGTGTGAGGTGTGATCAAAAACACGAGAGCTGCTGCTGAGGGCCATACAATCCACAGAAAGGCAGGCTTGTACGATATCGTATGTCTTCATCCACCTTATTCAATAGATCCAGGACCATGCAACTTCTGGCCCTTCCCCTAACTCAAAATTGTCACACAAGGTAAACACTTTGAATTGACCCACAACATCAAGGCAGCCACAAGAGTGCAATTAAAGAGACAGGAAAGAAGACTTCTAGAACCCGTTCAGAAAGTGACAACACCAGTGGCGTATGAGTTCAAAAGAAGGGCAATGTTTGGAGAAGGGTTAATGGTGATACGTATTTCACTGAACATTTTTTTTTATTTAAATAGCCACCATGTTTTTCGCTCACACCTAATACTCCACCCATTAGTTCCCAAACAAGAGGTTGTGTTCATAGATTTATGTACTGTTAACAAATATTATTTGCTTTAGTTCAACTGTTACATGTTGCTTCCACTCCAACTATTAATTTCAACATCAGAATCCACAGAGAAAATTAATACTCATTATCTGAGATTCCAGAAACTCAGGCTTGAGTATAGCTGTGAGACCCTAATTAATATGTTCCTTAACACTGCATTATAGATAAACTGATTACATATATCTTAGGGAGTGAGAACTACAGAGAAGAGTATGATGAAGGAAATTAATAAAGGGCTAGGGGTCCAGCTCTTTGGTGAACTACTTGATTAGCTGGTGCAAGGCTATGAGTTCAAATCACATCTCTAGGAAAAAGGAAGAGCCTGGGGAGATAACTCAGTAGAATAAGTGTTTGCCTGGCAAGCACAGGGTTCTGAATTCAATCCCCAGCACCAAAAACAAAAAAGAAAGAAAGAAAGAACAAGGAAGAAGAGAGAAAGAGCAAAGAAAAATGGCAATTATATCTTAGTTGTTAATTTGACTTAGTTGTTTTTCTGACTACAATAACAGAAATCCTTCATAGTCAGTCACCTGAAAAAAGGTATTAGCAACTGTGTCAGTGCACGCCTGTGGTCTCCAGGGACTTGGATGTCTGCTTTTGAGGCCTGCTTTGGCTACAGAGTAAGTTCAGAACCAGTCTGAACTACATAGCAAAGTCATGTATCAAAAGGCTGAAAAAGAAATAGACCATTTTTTCTAATAATCAATCTGGAGACTTTATAAACACCTGTCTTTATAAATACTTACCAAGCTTACCAAATGGTCCTGTTTGTTCCTATAGAACAAGCACACATTACTCATGAACTCCAACCAGGCGTACAGGTTTCACAAGGAAATGAAAAGGGGAATGTGGTACAGAGTGATAGTTTCTGACTTCATGAGTCTAAGGCACTGATGCTAATCTCTAACCAGTTTATCCCCAACTATGCCTTTATTCTTGTGTCAAGAATTAAGAAAAAAAACAGAAAATGGTATCCATGCTCCTTTTCCTACACAGACAAATTCAATCAAATCCACCTAAAATCTCAAGACCCGCTGGACAAATTTGAATCACATATAGATGTCAGATTGCTCATTCACCCCAATCTAATTTTAATAGAGGTGGACAGAGGATGTCATTTTCTTTCTGGTACGATGTAGTACTGTGTACTGTGTGCATGAAGATGCACACGTTGTCCTCTTTCTGGGCTGCAAAAACCTAACACTTCACCAGATTAAAGTGCTTATTTCCATTACATTCCAAGTCGTGAGGGCTCCAACAGGCACACAAGCCACAAAGCACAGTTTGCATACTAGGTGCACAGGAAAGAAAGAAAATCACCTTTGCTAAAGGGCCTACCTAGATGCAATGATGTGGACACTGACAAATGTCTTCAGCGTAGAGTAGAACTTAAGTCCGATGACAGCAACTTTATTGAAACATAAGCTACAAAATAAGAGTTGGAGCATCAGCATTACATACTGAAATTTAATCAGACTGAAAAGAGCAGTTGTTCTGTCTTCAAGAAAAAAAAAGGGAGTAGTGTGTAATATTTTTAACATATGGATGGCTGGGTAGAGTAAATGACTGTCACACAGAAGGTTTATCTGTAAACACTGCAGCAAGTCTGGGGTTTTTAACCACAATAAATGGCTGGTTTCAATCAGATGCTGCTAGCAGGAAATCCATGGCCCATAGGAGCAATTACCTATCTCTTGACTGAAGCACAGGGCAATTACAAGCTCCCGAAGTACACGCACGATACCGGAACACTTGACTGCGTGGCACTAATGGAACTGGGACAGGGAACAGTGGTCTGCCGCTTCACGGCTCCGTTTCAGCCCCGCCCCCACCCCATCATATTCCGGTTATCACTCAAGACAGCAGCACAAACAGGGAAATTATATCCACAAAATCATCATCGTGCAAGGGAGATAGCTCGGCAGTCCAAGTGCCTGTCAAAGACTCTGGTTCAATCCCCAGTACCACATGCCATACTGGTCCCGGAACCCAGGGTGTACAGTGCCGGCCATGGAAACTTGGTCTAGTGGTGCACACCTGTAATCCCAGCACTGGTCAGGTGACAGAGGAGGATTATCAAGAGTTCAAGCTGTGTAGTGAGATTCTGTACCAAATAAATAAAAGATTTTTTTAATACATTTAAAATCATCATCATCTTGAGCTAAAAGAGAAATAGCTGGTTTTACCAACTCCTGTACTCTAGCACCTCTCCTTAATATTACACTCCTGGTTGTATAAAATACTCTGCCTTGAAAAAATTTAAAGTGCAATCTGCCTTCCTCTGTGGTTGGACAGGTGACTTCTTACCAGAGTCTCCTATTCAGCATGTGCTGCTCATTCCTGACTGAATTAATTAGCCAAATTAGAACGTCTAATCTTGAAGAAGTGAAGAGAAACCTGTCAGGGAAGCAAATTGAAAAATAATTACTCACAAGGTGTTATGAAAAAATATGGCAGCCAGGTACCCTTTGGTGAGCTAATCTAAGATAAGAGAAACAAAAACTGAACACAGTAAGTGTTCAGGCAAATCTTCCGTTCTTACTACTTCTACTTCAGATAGCCTTTCCTGAAAATTCAATGTGCCAGGTACTAAATTATATAGTATAAGTACATTGTCTCATTGAAGTCTCACAATAACTACAAAGCACACAGTGTTATCTTCATTTGAAGATGAAATAACAGACTTAAGTTGAGTGATTTCCTAAAGACACCACAGTTAATTTGCTGTAGATTTAAAACTGGAGGGGTCAGGGAGGTGGCTCAGTAGAATAAGCACTTGCATGGCAAGTACAAGGGCCTGAGTTCAGTTCCCGGTCCTGCCAAAAAATGAAATAAATAAATAAATGAAACTAGAATCATGTCCTAGCTTGTAAATAATGTATTATCCTGCCCTGATACTAGATAACAGTGTGAAACATATTTGACTATGATGAATAATTTTTTTTGGTCAGAACTAGGGATTGAACTCAGGCCCTTGTACTTGCCAGGAAAGCACTTATTCCACTGAGCCATCTCCCCAGCCCCTATGATGAATAATTGGAAAGACCACCACATCATGCTTCCATGACAGATATTAACAATCTCAGCATCATTTCCCATTGAAGTAGACAGGACCCTAGAATCTCTCCTCACCGTATTTCAGAAATCACTCTTCAGACTTCACCTTGTACTGCTGTCTCCAGTTTAGAATTTGTTACTTGATCAAGTATTACATGTTCAATAGATTTGAATGTTTAAGAGATAATGGGTAAAAGGACCATAGAAATATCCATTACACCCAGCCAGATCCATGTTTTAACTTCTGACTGTACCATATACTATTTCAGTGAAACGAGCTATTTCTCTACATTTTCTTTTTTAGGAATTTAATTTAGGTTGTTATATTGCATATTGTTTTCACATTAGTTGTTCAGATCACCAGATATAAGCATATCAAAATAATTCTCTACATCTTAATTTCTTTGCGTGTATATGAAGAATCACACTATCTACCTTCATGTGTCAGGCAGCTTTCCGATACTGTGATGAAATACCTGAGATAAATAATTTAAAAGGAAGCTTTATTTTGGCTCCCAGTTTCAGAGATGTCCTATAGTAGAAATCACATGGCCCTATCACTGTAACTTTGGAGTGATGCAGAGTAGAGCAAAGCTGCTCCCCTCATGGTATCCAGGAAACAGAAACAGAGAGGAACGGCCATGGACAAAATAGACCCTTCAAAGCATGCCTCAGTGACATACCTCCTGCACATGGATCCTGCCCCCTGAAGTTGCACCACTTCCCAACAGTCCATTAGGCTATGACTGCATCAGTGGATTGGTGCACTGATGAACTCAGAGCCCTCACTATCCAGCCATTTGCACAAAGCCCCACCTCTGAATGTGACCACACAGGGAAGTCTTCAACACCTGAGCTTCTGGGAGCAGTTGCAGATCTAAATCACCACATTTGCAAAGCTGTTATAAGGCAAGCATAATACGGACTGTAGCTTTAAAAGGCAACTGACCCTCCACAGAGATCAGACTTCCTAATTGTATAAGAGCAGCAGTTCTACGTAACACTGCTTTATTCCCTGAAAATGGAAAGAGATCAAAGAAACAGTCCTTAAAAGAAAGAGTGAACTTAGGACTCATGGTGTAAGGGTTGTCCTAAAAATGCAATTCTGAAGACTGAATAGAATCCATGTTTCAGGAAGGTGACATTAAAAAATAACTTGTAAAAGAAATGTTAATGACATCTCAAGTCCTGAAATGAGATAGAGAAAAAAAAAAAAAAAAAAAAGAATATCCCTTGGGGAATGAGTTGTAGCCTAGTGTGTCTATCATGTTTTGAGACCCAAAAACTGAGAACCTAAAGAAAAATTTTCTCTTTCTTATTTTTCTTGTTTTTGCTAGAACTCGCTCTACCTGGCAAGACCAAGTCTTTGTTCTCATCCCCTGGGAAATCTCCAAGAGGCTATAGAATATACAGCACAAACTGTGGGTTTGATTTTAACATAAGTAAAAAGCAAAAGATTTATACGATGCGAAGAGAAAGTAGAGTATGATTTTAACATAAGTGATCCTGCACAGAACACTGGTGGTCTGATCTTACTAGAGAATGGGAAGAAACCCAAGACCTGTGAGGGGAACGTCAAACACAATGCCCATTTCAAAATATATGCTTAATATGTGTTCTTGTCCACCCTTTCCATACAGAGAAATATCTTGCTTCACCAAATGCATTTCTGATTCCCAACTACATAGAAGTGCACCATTTCCATTCTGGCCCTCAATAACTAAGTCCCAGAGCAGATAAAACCAACAGTTTGCACAATATAGTTTGTATAAAGTGCCACATAAGAGACATGTTTGTCATTTTTTCCTTTTATGCATGTATTTCCTTTTGTCTCGAGGCAATTGCAAATGCAGGAAGAATACTGTGTGAATGACTGTAGCAGAGTGGGTGGCACAGAGTTGCTTGGTCCTCCCAGCTCCCCACTATGAGTTGGCATGGTCCTCTTCCAAGCACTACTGATTATGAATGTAAACATACCAAAACAAGGGCTGGGGAGATGGCTCAGTGGAATAAGTACTTCCCTGGCAAGCTCGAGGGTCTGAGTTCAATCCCCGGTTCCACAAAAAAAAAAAAAAAATATCCAATACATATAAGTTAGAAGAGCAGACAGACAACACCTGACTTTATGATCTGTACAAAGATTACAACAAGAGATGAGAAATAGATGCCCTGTATTACAAAAATCCCCAAACTTTTTTATTTGATGCTGATGTTCAGCAAAGGCAATGAAACTGTCTCTCTTTCACATTATGTTTCTCTTTCATATCCTTCGTTTTCTGCATTTTGTAGCTCAAGAACTACTGCCAGAAGCCAGAAGGATTTATTGTGCCTCTTTGAAGGCTCACTGATATCTGAATTCCAAATCCCACCATGGAAGCTCCCCCTCTGACCAAGACCATCTATTCCTACTTCCCCTTTACTAAGATTTATACTACAGAAAAGAAATTGTCACGTTTAAAAGTCCACAAACACATAATTTATAAAAGTCTGATGACGGTCTCACTCCCATGTTTATAAAATGTTTCGTTAGAGAAAACACGAGGTTCAGTATCTTTAAGACAGTAGGTGCTGAGATGGATTTAAACTCTGATACGAGCGCTTGAGTTATTGAAAACAGAATGAGTAGAAACACACTCTGGTAGATTTTAAAAGGTCAAATACCTCTGATGACACTAGATATTCAAAAACGTGATGGTTAACCTCACTTTTATGACAAAATGTACTCAGTTTTCGTTTCTTAATTCGTAAATTTTTGGCTGCATCTTATCATACACCTTCACAAACTGTGTGTGCTATGACACTCATTCCGGTCTCTGTAGCCTCCTGGTTTCTCCACCCTTCCCATCGTCCTCCAAAAAAAGGAGCCACAAAATTAAGAAAAAATATCCAGCTGAAAGGGCAAGGTTTTCTAGAAGAGGAAAAAGAGTAGGAAATGAATTATTTCAGACCAAAAGCAATTATATTTTGAAGGCAAAAGCAGACATCTTCTGGCACAACTGTCAAGATGTTACAAAAAGATTAAAGAAGTTTTTTTATCATTTAAAATCTGTTTCTGGTTCACAAAAAAAGTGTGCTGTTCAGTTTGCAATTTTTAATAAGGTTTCTCAATAGATTCACTGCTTTAGAAAAAAAAAAGTGTGAGAGAAAAAGAAGGAAAAAATTGAAGGCTACGCAGCAAACACAGCCACGACTTTGATACAGTATCATTCATTTTCACCATTCTGGTGGCTTTTGACAAGATTTTTGTGGGAGGTTGTACCCTACACAATAACCTGTCAACAAAATGTACTTTTTACAAATACTTTTTAGGATTTGGGCTTTCACTGAGGTTAAAGGAGAAATATCAAATTAATTCCTTTCAAAACTCTGGGAACTTTGACTCATGCAGACACAGGATGGCATTTTTCACTATTAACAGTGTGAAAAATCTCTTTGAGGTTCAAACACCCAAATATTACTGTTCCTTTTGTACTACTGGCTCCCACAACCCTACATAAGGAATTGTTTCTCATGTTCCTGTCTGAGAGCTGAGAGGGTACCAGGAGGATGTAATTATTGTCCAGTCAGAATCTGCCCAATGGACTCTATCCTGCTCTCCACTTTTGCGAATGGAATCTGCTTTGGAACTTGCTCATAGTCATAGTTTTCTTCATGAAAGCCCAACAACCACCAGTTCCCGTTGATCTCAATACCATGTTGCACCTCCTTCCATTGGTGGAACTCAGAATGCTCATTTGGCAGCTTTCACTTCCAGCCTCATTTCTTTGCCTCTCCTGTAAGTCCCTTCTTTGGTGAGCACTGTGGGGGATTGCCTTGGTCCGCACATGCCTTCCCAAACTCATCAAGTGAAGCTGAGCACAGACTGAAGATAGGGTTGTGGCTTCTTCCTGTTTCTAGTATGTAAGGCTTTCTTTCCAGCTTAAGGTATGTACAGGATGGTGCCAGGAGTTGTGAAAGGCTACATAATGGACATGATCCTGCCCTTAAACTATTTTACAGTATTTTCAAAGAAGCAAGACTTACTTGGGAAACAGAGGGCACAGTGATAGTGACCTCTGAAGTGCTAGCTGGGAAGCTTCCCCAGATGGCGCACTACACACAAGATGCACTGGCGTCAGGAGCTAAGGGTGCCCAAGTCTGTCATTATGCACTCAGTCTTCACCCTGTAAACTCATTCCAATACCAATCTATTCTGGAAAATTTAACCTTTTGGATGAGAACCAAGTTCCTGGTGCTGTTCCTCTGACTTACCTCGTGGTGATCTTTCCTCTTTATTTTTCCTCAAAACTATTGAAGTTACAGAAAAAAATTGTAGCCAACTATCCCTCCAACAAAGGCCTTCTTTCTAGAACATACAAACCAATTTTAAAAATCAGACCCCAAAAATTCAAAGACCTAATCCAAAAATGGACATCTAAGATGAATATATACTTCTCAGAGGAAGAAATACAAATAGCAAGTAAATATATGAAAAAATGCTAAACATCATTGGTCATTCAAGAAATGCAAATTAAAACAACACTGAGATTCCATCTCCCTGCAGTAAGAATGGCTAACATCAAGGAGTCAGCCAATAACAAATGCTGCAGAGGCTGTGGAGGAAAAGGAGCCCTTCTGCACTGGTGGTGGGAGTGCAGACCGGTGCAACCACAGTGGAAGTCAGTGGGGAGAGTCCTTCAAAAGCTAGGACTGGGGATCCCATTCAAGCCAGCTATTCCTCTCCTGAGTACTTTTTCCAGAAGGACTGAAAACTTCATAACATGGTGATGTATGTGCATCCATATTGATAGCAGAGCAATTTGTCATAGCTAAATCCTGGAAACAACAGTTGATAGATGCCTATCAACTGAAGAACAGATAAAGATGTGGTATTTTTATACAATGGAGTATTATGCAGGTATAAAACAGGATAAAGGCCAGCAAGATCGCTCAGGGGACTAAAGTGCCTGCTTAGGCAAATGCAGGGACTGTGGTTTGCTTTCCAGCACCATATGCCGCATCAGCCAGAGTCTGGGCATGGTGGCACAGGCCTGGAATTGCAGTGCTGGGGAGGCTGAAAGCAGGAGGATCACCATGAGTCCAACCTGCATAATGAGACCCTACAAAAACTAAATACATTTAAAAAAAAAAAAAAAAAGGATAAAATTGAGTCTTTTGTCAGTAAATGGATGCAACTACAGAACATATTCTTAAGTGAAATAAATCAGATCTGCATGTGCAAGCATCACGTTGTCTCTTTATTGTGAGAACCTGAAAAAGAAAAACAGAATTTGAAGGGTATAGTAGACAGTGGGAAAAGGGAATGAACTTATTTGAAAGGAAAAAGTTACTGAGTTGAAGAGGAGAACAGGAGAGGGAATGGGGGAAAGAGATTTGTCTATTATGTAAGCAGGATGGTTTGGACAACTGCACTGTGCATTTCTGCTGATCTATGGAAAGAAGCAGTTAGTGATTTAATTTGCTTTGTCTCCTTTTTCAATTGTTTGTACTTTTTCTCTTCTTACTATCTTATACATTCCTTTCTTTTTTCTTCTTCTAATTTTACATGTTTATATCTGGTAATATTAATAATTGGTTAGAAGACACTATATTTACAATAAATACTGTGAAATTCATTTTACTTTGTTAAGTGAAAATCTGTATCACTCATAACTTTGTTTTAATTCTAATTTGTACTCTGTTTAAATTTTTTTAAAAAAGAAACTATTGAAGTTATCACAATATAATATAATATTTTACTTAGGGTATACCCAACTTTCTCTAAAATATTTAAAGCTTGAATATTTCTTAACTTCTTACTTTCCACTTAAATATTATGAAAATTAATTTCTCAGCATTCAACTTAAGATAGAAAACTGGAACTTCTAACATGAAATTTTTTTATTCTAATGTTCCCTGCATAGAAAAGCTAAAATCCAAAGAAGCCTATTTTGATACAAGGTTATATGATAATACTTCCAAAAATTTAGGAGTGAAATATTATTTAATTTCTCACTTCACTTTGTGCCTTTCTCAGGGATGGTTAATGAAGATACAAACAAAGGAAAAGAAAAAAATGTGCTCAGATAGTTTCAAGGAAAAATAAAAGAAGAAGGATCACCAAGATTTATTCCTAAATTTTCTGATACTAACAAGTAATAGAAAGGGAAAAATCAGTGAAATTTAAGTTAACATTTACTAATTGCTAGAATGTATGTTCTATAAAGTATGTATGAAAAGAGATTTTAACTCATATGACTTTCTTGAACTTTCAACCTGCTTCCTACTTCCTGAAATCATGTTGCAAAACACAACTTAAAAGGGGAGCATTTAAAGATAAGGGAAAGGAAAGATTTTCAGAGGCACGGGGTGATGAAGCACCATCGCTATCACCAGCATTCAGCTACATATGCCCAACGCATTATCTTATTGCATCCTCATAACAATATCCTCACACAGGAATACTATGATCTTCATTTTACAAATGAAGTGCTTGAAGATTGGAGAGGTAAGGTAACATGGTCGAGGTTATCAACTGAATGTTTGATACCCTTGCCCAAGTCCGTGGACTGAAATCCTAAGCACCGTGTGATGATATTAAGGAGTGAGACCTGTGGGCGGGGACTAGGCTGTAGGGTTAGCACTGTTGTCACTAATGCCCTTGTAAGAAGAGATGAGGGTGCTGGCGCATGATCTCCACCAGGTGCCCCTTGAGGACACAACAAAAAGCTTCATCTGCAAGTGAAGAAGCAGACACCAGACCTTTAATGCTCTTATCTTAGACTCCCCAGCCTTTGGAAATGTGGGAAATAATTTCCTGTTGCGTAAGCCCTCTGGTCTACACTAGTTTGTTATAGCAGCTCAAACTCAGACAGTAAAGATTATACCACCAATAAGGACAGAACCAGGATTTGACACCCAGCACCCTGGGTGGGCTCTAAGTAAACAACCTTCTTTTATTAACTGGTGACTGAGCTCAGATGTTTCAGCTCCATCCCCTGCTCTTTATTTTTAAAATTTAAGACAGGGCCTCACTAAGTTATTAAATTGCCTAGCCTGGCCTTAAACATGTGATTTTCCTGCCTCAGCCTTCCAGAGTGCAGGGATTACAAGTGTGGGCCATGTGGCCCAGCAGACAGACTTCTATGCAGAGCATCTAAACTCAGCCAACTGGAGCAGGCAGTGATGATGGGGAATGTCTGTGATCTCACTGCACATCCTCAGGCAAAAGCCTAACTGCCTAAAGCATAAAAGAGAATGCAACTTGCTCCATCAAGGAGAGAAAATGAGAAGGAAAGCTAGGCTCACCAATCAGTCTCCAGGTCAGCAGGAAGCAAGGACACCTGACCCAACCACTAGGGGAAAGACTTAGTCCCTCATTGTGTCTTCAGGCCTTTGGAGCCAGACTATAACAATCAAGTGCTAATAATTCCCCAGGGGCAAAGGTGCAGCTCAGTTTATCTAATTAAGGAGGAGGGTAGAAGGGCCCCAAGAGATAGCTCAGCAGGCATAGGCACCTGACTCGCACACTCAAGGTCCAGAGTTCAATCCCCAATACCACAAAGGAGAAAAAAAAAAGGAGAGTAGATAAAGATACCAACAAAAGGAAAGGAAAGAAAATGTGCTCAGACTACTGTGTAGCTGGCACAGGGCTGACCTGTTGGCTCAAAGGGGGCCTGACGCGGACAGGGCTGCAGCAGAGGAGAACAGAGAATGAAAGTGAGAAGGACAACTCAGAATTTTTCCCTTTCGAATTTCAACCTGTTGGATAGAAACAATAGCAAATGAGGCACTGAATATGCATGAGGCAGGGAAGGTATTTTAAGTTTTTCAGGAGACAGCTCGCTGAACGGAATTGCTAATTATGTCTCGCATTGCTCCGTCCAATTCACTTAGCTTGATTATGGCTGAGTTGTCAACTCCCCTGCATTTGAGGTTCCACAGTTGCGGCCCCTTCGGAGGCTTAATACTAAATTAGAATTACATTTCCCCCAAAAAATGTTTTCCCTTGCTGAAGTGCTAGCTCTACCCATTGTGACAACATAACCTTTCTCAACAAAAATATAATTAAAACCACCACGGTTCGGATTCAAGGGTTTTTTGGAGTTGGTGGAATGTCAAGAATGTAATCACAGCTGTGACAATTGCAAATTAAGATTGAACAATGAGCCAAATTAAAAGGGTGAGAAAGAGCAGAGCACCATATGGGCTAACTCATTGCTACCCCCTCAGGATTGCTTTGATTCGTCAGGATGAGGAGGATTAGCAAGCAGAGGAATGGACTCCATGGAAGCCTGGAATCTCGCTAACCTGCAACCAAGCTCACGTCAAGGCAGTTCAATTCCTGTTTCTTTTACTTAGTGTCTTTTTTGTTCTTAAAATGAAATAGATTTCACTTAACAATGGTCTGGTTCAAGAGAGGCATGGGGAAGTGAGTAGGGCCCTAGTTGAATAGCTGACTGTGGAATAGATACATGGATAGAAAAGTGAGAAGCATCACCCTGAATTTAAAAGGATGCTTAACAGACCCCGTCCAATCAATATCATTAAGACACACTTATATGGTGCCCTGTGCCACGTCCTGTCTTAAGTGCATGAAAAGCAGTGGATGATGGAAAGAAGTAAGGAAAGTGTAAAAGAGGTAAGAAACACAGCAGTGGACACCACAAACACAGGATGGCCCAGAGGGAAAAGGAGCAGTGCTCCTAGCTCACCTGAGAGAGCCACACTATGCTGGAGATACCGAGCCCTAAGGCACTGCTGAAGGTACGTGGTAAAGCAGCTCTGCCATGCGGGGATGCAAGGAGAGTTGGGCCAGGCAGGAGCTGCAGCCACTGCTGGAACAGCAGAGCTCCAACAGGAGGGTCTACCCTGAAAACATTACTTGCTCCCCAGAAATAAAGGAAATGGTCCAGGCAATGGGTGAAATATTTATTAAAAGGACTTAGATTTATGGTATGGAGTTGGGGTTCCATAAGCACAACTGAAGCCCAGGCCATTCTACTGAAAAGCAACACAAAAGACACCCAAGCTCTCCTGGCTGTTGACTCCAGCCAGCCAATCAGACCAAAACAAGCAGTCAGCTGACCTCAGGCAAATGAGCCAGTGCAGCCAACAACACATGGGGCATTCCAGCTGGTCCAGCCCAAAGTGCAAAGCTACAAGGAAATAAATAGTTATTGCTTTCAGCCACTGTGTTTTGGTCTGAAACATTCCACAGCAATAGATTGCTGACAGAATGTGGACAAACATGTGTTTCTTTCTGGTATCTTCCCCCCCTTCAAAGAGGAAAAGAATAGATTTTTGAAAACAAACTTAATTGCTCCCAAGCCGTGTCTGCGCCTGACCTTAATCAGAGACATTAAAGCAGTAACAATCATGTTTCTTGCTAAAATTAAAGTTTTAGTTACAGTGCATCATTCTGCCTCAGCAGAAAGATATTCTCCAATAGCAACTGCTTCTACACTGACATCTGTCTTCCGCGAATAGTCTTAGAACAGGGTGATGCACATTGCCCTGCAGCCACACCAGCCCCAAAATGGGCTTTGAGTTCAGGGTGTCACTGTACACCCAGGCTTACTTGCTCTGTACAATTGCTTTCAGAATGTCCCCTTGGTCTTTCAAACATTCCCATTAAGAAAAAAGAAGATTTTTTGAAAATTGCTTCTAGAAATAAAGCTGCTAAGTTACAGAGCAAGCAGGCAAGCCAGCCATGAAGGCAAAGCCCTCCAATGTTACTGGTGAACACTGTGTTCTGACTTGACATATTTCTCCACAGTTCCACCTATTGCAAGAAAACAATAAAGAGATGTCCAGAAAAATATACAGGATGTCTGTTGGCTTTTTTTTTTCTTTAAGTCTAAATAAATAAAGAAGTTCCAGGGTGTGAGAAGGAAGCTGCTTTTTCTATTTTTTGACATTCCTTGTTTCTGTTTCTTGTCTCCTGTCCTCCTTTCTCCTAAATTCAACTATCTTTTGTTGGGCCAAAGATCATTTTTTAAACAGAATTTTCCTGCTGATTAAATCTCTTTTCTCATGTAGTGCCATTGCTTCAACTCCGATAAGCCTCAGGTTACTTCTATCTGAATTTACAATCCAATTTGAACTTCCAGTGATCGTGGAAATATAGATATTTCTTATTTTCGCTGATATAAGATTAAGCTGTCATCCTTAAGCAGCCAAGGTGGGAGAATTAAAATCACATCATGAAATGCAGAAACTGCTTATTCATTTGAACTCTTTTTACGGATACTTGAGAGACAAGGATATCAAGTTGTTGTTTATAATTTAGGGAAATTGCCCTCCAAATACATCCTGTTTCACATGATTTGTTATGTCTCTTGATGTCTGTCTTTAAGAAAAAAAGTAATTGGGTTTACTTCAATAAATTTGCCTATTTGTTGGGATGACAAATGCCAGCTGGAAGCTTCACCTTGAAATTGATGATGTTTAAATAAAAAAGAACATTCCCAAGATCTCACTATGAAGTTCAGGCTGGCCTTGAACTCACTATGTAGGGATTGGGGCAAGAGCTCAGTGGAATATGTGCTTGCCTGGCAAGCACAAGGTCCTGAGTTCAATCCCTGGTGCCACCAAAAAAAAAAAAAAAAAGGAAAATCTAACTCACTAGGTAGCATGAGCTGGCCTTGAACTTGCAGGGATCATCCGGCCTCAGCTCCCTGAGGGCTGGAATTACAGGTGTATACCAGCACACCAGGGGGAAAAGGAGCATTTATTATGAGGAACTGTAACAGCTTGTGTCTAGAGGTCCCTCCAAAGCCTCATGTGACTATAGATGTTGCTTTTGCAGAGGTGGCTGAATCTAGAGGGTGGGATTGATTCATAGTGTAAGGCTGGGGTAAGGGTTCTAGGACCAAGGGTGGGTACCCTACTCCTAGCAGCCTGGATGCAATAGAAGGAGCAGAAAACGGCTGTCTTGTCCCTTGCTTGCTTTGCTACCTTTTTCCTGCCATAGACTGTTTCTCTTCAGTGATCCCTGTGTGCCAATCACCCTGCCTTGGAGCTGATTATGAACTGAAACCTCTACAACTGTGAGGCAAACACACCTGTCCTCCCTTAACTTGCGTGTGTTGGGTATTCTGTCTCAAAAACAGGAAAAGTAACTAAGACAGGAACTGTAAATCTGAAAAAATGGGCTTCTTTCCTTTACCCCTAAACCTTTTATAGCCTGACCTGCCAGAATCTGTTCCTAAATGTTTACAGCAATCTCATTAAAATGCTGATTAATTATAGCATTTCTGAAAGCAGCAGCTATCTTCTAGGTCCATAAGAGGAAGAATACATACCTTTTTTCTTCTCTTTTTTCTTTTTTGGGCATTTATCATATACCAAGTAACTGTACACAGAAGTTCTACATTGGCGAATCCCAACTATGAACACATCCTATACGGCCCATTTCTTTGGAGAACTGCTTCTCCTATTCTACGTTCACATGATGGTGGGAAGACTGCCAGTCCTAGAACCACATGGCTATGCCCATCAGACTGGGTAAGATGATCAGGTTTAAATAATTAAAGTGCCCCTGCACCAGGTCATCTGATTGATCTAGATTAGGGATATGGTCAAAACAAAACAAATTTACACTATTCACCATTGTTATGGTTCGTGTCTAGTTGTCCCCCCAAAGCCTCATGCAGTCATGGGGCAGGGACATCTAGGGTTTGGGATTAACTCATGATCCACTGGGATTATGGTCTTAGTACTGCTGGGATTATGGGTGTGAGTGCTGCACCCAGCTGGGGTACACAGCCTGAATGTAACATAAGAGCGACAGAGATACAGACTTCCTCTCTGCAGCCGTGTTGCTGCTGCTCCTCCATTTGCTCTCTGCTCTTTGGCACCACCAAGAACTCATGCTCTCTGCCCTGTGCCGCTCTGCCTTGGAGCCAGCCAAGCATGGACTGAATCCTCCAATAACTGTGAGCTAAATAAACCTGGCTTTCCTTCATTCTGGGTGTCCAAGATTTGCCCTAACAACAAAAGCAAAGTAACTGGGACAACCATGATTCTCTTAAGCAATAAAATTTAAGTAAATTTTGAGTTAGATAAGGTTACAAATAAGTGAGGGCCTGCCACATTACCATCTCTACCATATGACAATTCCTGCTCTGTAAGATTCTTATCAAAAAAAGCAAAGCAAAGGGAAATAGGGTCGTAGTTTGAGTTTCTCTGGTGTTAGGGGGGACCTTGTGCTTACCAGGCAGACATTGCTGCCTCAGAGCTATGTCCCCAGCCCCATAGTTCAAGTTTCAGGATCACATCCATGCTACCCACTTGTGTAAAGCTGGGTCACTCTACAGCAATGGTGGCACAGTCAGCTGTTGTCGCCATTGAAGACTCTTGAAAGATCCATCATCCCAGCTCTAGGTACATATGTAGATACCTATACGGACATAGACAGATGGTGAGATTAGCTGCTTACTAATTTCCCTCTTTCTGTATAAGCAAAAAAGATCAGTGATGTAACCACAGAGCCCTAACTTACCAAGAAAGATGCCATTATTTTCTCTTTTCACAAATGGGGAAACTGAAATTTAGAGAAATTAAATAACTTGCCCAAGGTCCCAACAACATGAATCACAGAATCTACTTCCAACCAAATTCATTAGGATTCCAGAATCAGAACCCTTAATCTTTGCAAAAATATTGTTAAGCAAAGCCACCATGCTAGACATTTTTCAGAGTGCGAGATAGAAAAAAAATTGTACTTAAAGATGCACTTCTGGAAGACAGGGATAAATCACACAACATAAAGAATATTATGCTCATGTTGTAATACAGGATTCTTCAGTAATGCACACTAATTACTTAGTTCGGTCTTCCTACTCTAGGGAGTAGATGGTGCAGGATTTTTGTCAAGAAAAGGTTCACCAAAATGACTTAACTAGGTGATGAGTAATAAAATAAACTCAGGACTGGAACTGTCTCTCCTGAGTCCAAACCCAGTGGATTCTCTCCCTCACCATCCACTACTCACACTGGCTTAATTTCACTGGGAAAACCACTGGTGTGAGGAGGCAGGAAAGAGCCTTGAAATTCCGTGCTTGAGTTCAAATCTCCCATTCTACACTAAACTGAATTTAGGAGAATTTTTTTATTAGAATTGCTAACCACAGTCTGGGGAGATAGTTCAGTGGTCTAAGCCCTTCCTGGAAAGCTCAGTGACTCAGGTTTGATCTCAGTACTATACGCCATGCCAGTCCCACCCCAGGCCTACTGAACTGGCCACCAAAACCAGGCGTAGCGGTGCACGTCTGTAATTCCAGCATTGAGGAGGCTGAGACAGGAGGATCACTACAAGTCTGAGCTGTGTAGTGAGGCCCTGAATGAAATACATACGTTTAAAAAAAAATTTTTTTCACCAAACTTTTAAAACTAAGGGATGTTTTTCATCCAAAGTAATTCTGAGACTCATACATATTTTTATATTCAGTTATGATAGGGTGAATCACTGATTTACAAGTACAGTATTATCTTTCAATTCTTTCATAGTTTTTAATGCATTACAGTGTCCTATACACATTAGGCTATTAATTCTACTCCCAGGAACTTTTCTAAAGTAGTAACAAAGGTGTTGCATATAAAAGTGTTCATCGTCCTATTATAACAACCAATAAGAAATCTCAAAATTAAACTATAATTGACCAAGTAATAATTTATGTTTATAATGGGGTATTTGTTAGCCTGATTTATTTATCCAAACCAGTGTTCATAAAGCACTACTATTAGACATTACGTTAAGCCTTGGGAATACATAGTCTCACCCTTATGCAGCTCATAGCCTAGTGGTACAGGTAACCCAAAACCACACAAAACTAAAAAAATAATTATGACTATGCTCAAGCCTATAAAAAAAATCTACTAAGCAATGAAAGCCTCCAACATATGAGCCCACTTAAAACATAGAAAGATTATCAAGACAGCATATGCAATAGTTATTTCTGGTAGGAGTGATCTTTGTTCTCGTAAATTTGTGTGTGTGTGTGTGTGTGTGTGTGTGTGTGTGTGTGTGTGTGTTAATTTTGGTAATTTTCTTTTTGGTAAAAAGAATTTTTTTTTTTATTAACAGAATCACAGACCATGAAATAGAACAGGGAACAGCGTGCTGCTGAGTGGTGCTGCCCCTTCTCCCTATGGGCTGCTGTGTTATCCGGTCCAGTCCCACCCCAGGACTAGCACTAAGTTGCCTTAGTCAGAGAAGAAGTTAAGAGAAGCTCCACACTCCACAGTGTGCTGTTTTCTTCTCACTCGCATAGCATATCGTTAGTTACAAATGACTGTTTACCTGTCAGCTGGGCTGAGAACACCCATAGGTTTTCCTTTGAAGTGAACCTCTTGGATTTAAAGAGACTTTTTTAAGCTGTTGAAGGTTTGCTTGATCTAAGTCTCTGAGACGTTTGAAGTTGGGACTTTAATGGAAGATTATTTTTATTCACAGTGATCAAGCAGTTAATGAGATAAAGTAGTGAGGAGACAAGCTTAATAGAATATGTGGTTGCACCGCATGTTAATCTTTATAAAAGGCAGAATGAAAATAACAGGAAACCAGGAAGAAATTGGGACAGATGGCTGAACAGCTCAAAGACAGGAAAAACAACTTTTCCCTGCATAGGCTTTTCAAAAGCAAACCCTTCCCATGTTGAGTTCAAAAGATAAAAAGGCAACAAAGAACAAGATGGAAAACCGGGACTAAAACTTTCCTAGCTCTTTCGAGACCTTCATCTAATCCTTCCTCAATCCCTTCTCCCTCTCTCCTCAAAAGGACAAAACCATCTGCAGCAACCACAAGTTCAACACAGGAAAAAAAAAAAACACAAACAGGACAGAAAGTGACCATCTTCCTCCCCGCCTTGTGCACTGTTAGCCTCCAGGGGTCTCAACAGACCAGGAGACCTTCAGTCTACCTAGATAGTGCAGCCTTGTACCAGGCAGGGCCTGGAAGCAGCTGTCAGAAGACAGAAACAGCATAGTGCTCCATCTACTGCCCTCTGGGCCGATTCAGGGTCTTTGTTGGTGTTGGTGTTGGTGGTAGTGGGGTTAGTTTCTTGTTTGATTTCTGTTTGCATGTTTTTCAGTGCAGAGGAAAAATCGGGTCTCTTTAATTACCACTTCAGATCAGAGAACTGCTTAAGCCAGAAGAGTTAACAGGAGGAAAAATTATCAGTAAGTAGCTGATGAAGAGGTGGAACCAAGTGTGCACACCTTTAGGCTGTTTGTTTGTTTGTTTGTTTGATACAGGGTCTCCCTATGCACCTCAGGCCCCTAGTGATCCTCCTGCGTCGGCCTCCGCATCGCTGGCATGACAGGTATGCACCATCGCACCGGACTTTGAGGTGGCGCAGTGCAGGGCTAGCACGGCGCATGGTACTGGGGATCAAACTGAGGTCCTTGTGCTTGCCAGGCAGGCCCTTAGATTGCTGCGCGCTCTCCCCAGCCCTACCATTAGGATTTCAAGTGGCGAAAATGTAAATTAATTTTGGAAACACTGCAAAGCTCTACTTCCTAGCCCATCCTCCAAGGGCCCTGTGCCTCTCACTCCTGCGTAAATCATTCTTCAGTGCCGCTTCCTGGGCCCGCGAGCTACCTGCCTGCCTAAGTACCCTGCAGCCCAGGAATCCGTCCGGGGAAAACATTTTATTGTATTCTGCACAGGAGTAGTCAAAACCAAAAAAAACAACAACAACAACAACAACAACAACAAAAAACCAATGAATGTTTACAGTTTAAAAGACTTATTGCAGTAAAAGCCACAATCCCAAGAATGATGGGACAGGTGTATTTGACGTGAGGAGGATTTTGACTATTTTCAGTAGGATTAATGGCAATGTGCCTTTTGCTACAATGCTTTTTAAGTAGTCACTGTATTTTTTGTTCACTCAACACATCTTACAATGTCTGGAGACTGTGTTTATAAATACATTTGGAAACTGGAGCTAGCGTTAGCCCAGGCTTCCTACTGTATCTGGAACCCAGGCACACCTAAATCAAGCTAGCATCCTCCAAACATACAGTGATCTGTCTGTCTTCTTCTGCATCCCAGTTTTTTCAACTCAGGAACACACAGTTCATTTCAGGAACTGGCTCTGTATGGACCACACAAGGGGTATGAAGGCGCAAAGGTGAAGCCTGTGCAGCCCCCTCCCGGAATGCAAGCCCAGAGCTTAGCTCTATGCCATTCCCTTCTGCCAAGGTTTTTCTTTTTCAATCTGTACTTTTAATGAGGTAAAAGTCCCGCCAGAGAGACAGACCTGAAAGGCCTCAGTGCCTGCTCCTCACCGCAGGTGGACATCAACCTGAGCTTGTACTCTCCCTACCCCACTAGCCTGAAATGCCCCCGCCCCTCAGCACGGTGTAGTTTTAGTGCCCAGCTGCCTCTCCAACTTGCTCTCCTTTTCAGCTTCTGACCTAGGAGGTTTGTTTCCTGATTACCAGCTCATTTGTGCATGTGCAATGACGTCAGCTCACTTTCTCCAGCATTTGTAGGAGCTGTGTAATGGAGGAATCTGTAGGCTGCATTGCCCTATGGATTACTAGAGACAAAGTTTTCTCGGTGAGCATCCAGCGGTTCTTATTCACACAGTAAAGTTTCAGGACATTATAATTCCCAGCAAGTAGTGATACTTTATCATAGTATGATAGAAAAATATAAGATGCTTTTCTATCTCTTCATTTCATGTCACCCTTGCAACAACCTTGCAAACTAAGCAAGACTGGAATTTCCATTTCCAACTTCCTGAGGACAAAGCCCAGGCAGGGGGCCAGGGAGATGGCTCAGTAGAATAAGTGCTTCCCTGGCAAGCACAAGGGCCTGAGTTCAATCCCTGGTTCTGAAAGAAAAAAAAAAAAAAAAAAAAAAAAAGTTTCTCATCCAAAGACACAAAACTAGTTAAGGGACAAAAATAAGAACTACACACCACATTTTCTGCTATTTCAACCCATTTTATTTTGCTTCACCTTTCCCAGAGCTGGGATTTAGGTTTCAGTCCATCACTGTCGGCCTCTGGACTTCAAATCAAACTTTCTACATCAGTTTGAAGCAAGTGGAGTCAAATTCCCATCAGCATCTTCAGGTCTGTTCTTTCCTTCTCTATGCAGGTCAAATACTGACACCCTGCTGCACAGTTACAGATGACAGACTCAAAAGTACTGGCTCCAGGCCGGTGAGATAGCCCAGTGGTCTGAAGAGCCTGCTGAGGCAAGGTGGTGAGGGTACGGGGGTCACAGTTCAATGCCCAACACCACATGCTGCTCCAGGAAATACTGGCTCCAAGTAAAAAGCATTACTACTAAAAGCATTATTATTAAAATATTAAATGATCTCTGTGTTAGGTTGATGTGATCGATGAGAACCCTCCATTTCTAATAGCTTTTCTTCAGCTTTGCCAACACCTTGTATGTATACATAGTCCCTGATGCTTTCAGGGAAGTAACTTCTAACTTTCACTTACCTGCTAAGGAGTGGGGGCACCTGCTTGAAACACTTCTTCTATTTCCCCAACTCTAGATTATGATGTTAACTAGCATTTTGGGCTTAGCTTTCGGACCTTCAAGAAGATGAAGTGGGCTGCCAACCTTTCTTCAGGGCCCATGTTCCAAGAAGTATGAAAGTCACCATGACACCTCAGCCACACCTCTGCGTCGGCATCCAGCAGTGGCCATATTCATCCCACAAGCTGTTCATTCCATGTTTTTGCATGTACAGTTTCCTGGAAATCAATTAGAGACTTTCTCATACCCAGCCTATGTCTTACAACCATGTATGAAAATTTTGCAATGGATTAGCTCTGCAGAGTTTCTGATTGCTCCAAAGGACCTTTCAGAAGACAGTCATACAACCAAAACATCTTTTGTCCTCTGTCCAGCGTTAATACAGCCTTCCTTTCACTTTCTCCTTTTCCTGTCTCTAAAACCTACAGAGAAAACATTTTTTTTTCCCAGAGAAGACATGCCAAAAATTTTTATACAAGCACAAATTTCCATGAAAACTTAAAAGAATTTGTTTAAAGGGAAGTTAATTAATTTATTTTAGTGTTTTTGAATGCCTTTGAAATCACTGCCTTTTTTTCCTCCAGGGCCAAGCTGATTTCCTTTAGTCTCTTTAGCGCAGGGTAATTTGCATGAATATGAAAACATTTTCTCTGCATTAATATTCTAGAACATAACTAATCCATACAGCTATGATCAGGTCAGCCAATAAAACTAAGTGTCCACCAGCACAAGTTCAAGAGACCCCAGGGTCACTCACTGGTTCATCAGAAATCTCCACTGCCTTCCAGGGCTGAGGCAGACTGCTAGGTGCACATCACAATGGAGATATGTGGTTGTGTCCTGAAGTGAATTAAGCCATGTTATGAAACAGGAGGTACAGTTTGGTAAGAACCCTAAAAAATGCCAAGGAAAGCGACAGTTCTGAGAAGAAAGGAAAAAAAAAAAAAAAAGGTAAAAGATTCTCATTTTTTTTAAAAAAAGAAAAAACTTCAAAAATAAAACAGTGAGTATGGTGCAATGTGAAAGTGTTTTAATAACTTGAATTTTGTTTCTAGAGAGAAAGCCAGCGAGGGACTCTTTGTTGGCGAAGTATAATTGTATAATATAGTTTAGTATAAACTATAGCAATTATGTCTAAACCACCAGAGAGTCTCCAAGTGATTATTATCTATAATTGTCTCTGATGTCTCTGATGTCCTTGCATGAGAACATTCTTCGTGAAGAAAAAGCTGCCTTGCTCTCTAGGACCGTTTTGTTTTTGTCTGGCGAAAGACTGTAGAACTCAACAAGTTTCCAAGAGATTGCAGTGGATGCATTTTCAGTGGTATGATAGCTACAAATCTGTTCATATACCAACACGATTTGATCTAATCATTTTAAATTTATATCTGTATGTATCTAGTGAGAGAGAGATGATAGATAGATAGATAGATGATAGACAGACACAGACAGACAGACACACAGACAGACTGACAGATAGACAGACAGATAGATAGATGATAGACAGACAGATAGATAGATGATAGACAGACAGATGATAGACAGACAGACAGACACAGACAGACAGACAGACACACAGACAGACAGACACACAGACAGACAGACAGACAGATAGAATTACACATAGATTTTTATGCATGACTAACATTCTGCTTCCCAGTTCCATGATCCTTAAATGTCCCCTGATGAAAAACAACCAGTTTTTGTTTTATGCATCAGCTTCCATCCCTGAGCAGGCCAGTGAGCACTGGGTGTACACTGCGTTGCTCCTCGTGTGATCTGGACGTTACCCACGTAGGCCAGACCTTGATTAGCAAGAGGGCCCCACCAGTCATTTCTCTATATCACAGCAACGACAAATTACTGTCAAAGTTTCTAAAAACAAGTTCACCATTTCTGTTGTTCTCATGCTCTAGATCAGTATCAGACTGTGCTGGTTCACAGACCTCACTTTGAGTAAAAGCACAGGAGTCCTGGCTCAGTGGTTGGAATAAATACTTGGAAATCTAACATTGGTAAAAGAAACAGAGGTTGACTTTTTGGAGGTGTGGAGGGGATGTGAGCAAGGGGAAAGGAGAGAAAAAATAATCAAGATGTACTATGCATACATATGAATTTCTCAAAACTGATGTAATTATTGTGTATCAAAAATGGGTACTGATAAAAAATATATTTTAAAAAGAAACAGATAATTTAAGCAAAACAGTCTTACAATTACTCTTATAAACTTTGTTCTCAATTTGCTTGATAGGTATCCTGACAATCTGATTTTTAAAACTACCCAAATTTGTAACTACTTATTCTGTAGATTATAATTTTCTTGATTTACAAATTCAAACGTCCACTTTCAAGTAAGTAGATAAACAATTTGTGATTGACCTGCAAATGTAATATTACTCAGCAATAAAAAGGAATAAAGTATGGGTTTAACCACAGAAACATATTATTGTAATTTATCATATTGTTGATTGAAGGAGCAAATTATGATCATCTATTCAGCAAAAAATTTAAAAGCACCCATTCAGACATTTAAAATGATAGTTAGACACTAAAACTAATAGCAACATGATTGGATAGTTTGTTTGGTTGATTTTGTCATTCTGCATTTTATTTTAAAAATCACAATATAACTTCTACCCCATGAATATGTACAGCTATTATTGTCTGCATATATTAAATATAATAAAAACTAAAGTAGCAAACTGGAAAAGAGAAAAACACTGCCTAAATCTGACAAATAATACCTTCAAAACAAAAACCTACAGCAAAAAGAATATTTAATGACAAAAAGTCAGAATTGTTTCCTTTGAAGTCAGCAACAAGCCCAGATTTCCAGTCACCATTTCTATTCCATATTAAATAGGAGGGCTCAATATGTAATTGTTTAGTCATATTTTTTTCAATTTCTTTCTTCATTTTCTGTAGGGACTTAAAGTTTAACATATTAATACTTGATGTAAAATACCTGTTCCACGGTATGCCTAAGATGTTCGATATTCAGACACATTATTAGGTTAAACCAAACTTCATATGTTGTAGGGTAATAATAAGCTTCTCTTCTGGAGAGTTAACAACCTAAGTTTGCAGACTAAAAATTGGAGAAACAGAAGGTCTGCAAGCACAGCCAACATTTTGGCCCTAGCCTTTCAAGGTCAGTGAAGACTCAGGACACAGGAGAACCTATATAGTAACATCATGTAACTCAGTTGTGTTCCAAGTTTTCTGATCAAGGAGATTATGAGGCCACAGAGGAATGCAATCGATGATGTAGAGTGGGCCTAAGGAGAGTCACATGGAGAGAAAACATTCTCTCAGGCTTTCACAGAGAGCAAATTGGTGAAGCAATGGCTGTGACTCATACTTATGGCTGACACTGCCAAGGGATCTACAAACTGGAACAGTGTTGTAGGATAAATCCTGAGGGGATTTTACTGATCTTATCAGATATGAAAATTAAAGTTCTTGTTACATAGGTCTTACTTTGTCTTGGTCTTAACCATCCAGCAGAAAAGTATAAAAACGAGGTATGAAAAGTAAAGCCACATTAATAGGCTGAGCTGTAAAAGGCTCAAGCCAACAACTTCTGACATTGCCGGGCCTATGGACAGCCCACTACTATTATGGACTACTAGACTATATTGGAATATTTTGCTGAATTCACACACCTACAATATTTAAATGACAATGGAATAATACCCTTCCCTGACAAAACTAAACCAAAAAAAAAAAAAAAGGGATACAAATGAATACCCATTTTGTATTATATCTTCAAAATAGTTAGGATAGATACACAGCTACATTCTCTTAATTTAATGGATAGAAAGATTTGCTCTAATAGTGTTTGTGGACTGGATGCCTCCATCTTGTACAATCAATAACCACTAAGACAACAATATGCAATGTATTAATTATTGAAACTGTCCTACTAATTGGTTTTGAAACTGTCTCATTACTGTTTGTCTCTCAATAAAATTATTAAAAAGATAAAATAAAATAAATGAGAGGGTTCACACTCCAGTAAGAGATAAAATATATGAATATTAAGTAGAAAAAATAATTGTCATTATTTTTAGGCAATGGCCTCATGCACACAGAATATTCAGTATGTGTACAGAAAAAATCTATTAAAACAAATTAAGCAAAATGCAAAAAAAAGATAAAACAAATTAAGAGTCAGAAAAGTGATTATAAATAAAGTCAGTTTTTAATGATGTATTATAAACAAATACTTTGAGAATTTTTAAAGGAAATATACTATTGCTTCTCTTGCCCATAGCCAAAAAATAATGTGAAAATGAGAGGATAACCTGGGGCCAAAAACAAAAACCTTGTACTCCAGGCATAAATTCCAAACTTTTCCTGAGGACATCTTGGACCTCTGCTTTGGTTTGGACGTGGAATGTTCCCCAACATCCGATGTGTTAAAAGTTTCGTTCTCAGATTGGTTCTACCAGGAGGCAGTGGAGACTCTAAGAGGAGGGGCCTAGTGGAAGGCCACAGGTCTCTGAGGCGTGGACACCAGTACTCTCTGTCTCTCCCTCCCTCTCTCCCTCTCTCTCTCTCTCTCCCTCTCACTCCCTCTTTCTCTCTCCCTCTCTCCCACCATAAGATGAGTATCTTTCACCCTACAGGCACTTCCACTATGCTGTTCTGCTTCTCTGTAGATCCTAAAGCAAATGGGCCCATCACCCATGGAGCAGAACCTCTGAAACTGTAAGCCAAATTAGACCTTCCGTATACAGCGATGGTCTTGGGGTTTTTGCCACAGTGACAGAAAGCTACCAGACACAGTCTCTGAGGAGTTTCATAACCACCACAGGTATGTCTTAAGAGATTCATTCCGGCTCCAGTGGAGTAGCAAGAGCAAAGTAGACCTTAACTCCATCTAAGCTAAGCATTAACTTTTCAAACATCCTCAAGTTACTATCTAAATAATAACTTGCTTTTTTAAAGCCAGGATAAAAATTCCATTAGCAAAATATCAAATTCTCTCTCTTGATTCTGGAAGGAATTTATACAAATATGAGGCGGCAGCCTAATAATGGTTTATGAAATGAAGCTGTGGAGAGGCTAGCAGAAGTTTACTGGGCACCCAGACTGGGTGACAGCTATGAGAAAAGCTATTAGGAGATTATAAATTGCAATAGCAACCACTAGATGAAAAAAAAAAAAAAATGCTGGCTTCTCTATTAGCCTGGCAGGTTATTATATCTTCTTTCTTGTTTTGAACCCGTTAGCTGTATTTTAGGAGGTGACGTTAGATATTAGCATCAGAAAAGGTTCCAGAGGAGCAGATGGCACCTTTGGATCAAAACCTGTCCCCCTTCTGCCTATTCTGAGTGGCCTCTTTGGCTGCTCTGACCAATATAGTGAGCTCTGTGATAATATAGATCATGATGGAACATAGTTGGTTCTGAGACAGTTTCTGGGCCCAATTTTTTTAGGGCCCTGGTAGCCTGCATTTGTTGTCTCTTGGGGTTGTCGACTGTCCTGTAAATAGCTCAGTTACCCTGAGGCCATCATGCTGTGAGGCTTTGTGAAGCCAGGAGTGCTCACCCGGCCCTGTGCTACCCCAGGACCTACTTCTTCAAATCCCTCTAGACCAGAGCCCAGATTTGAGAATGAGGCCGTCTTGGAGAACCAGCCGATGACAAACCAGACTGTTGACCAGTCTGACTGTAAGCCCATGAGAAGCCCAAGCAAGGACCTCCCAGGGTCAGACACATGTGAATTCACAAGACATCACAGTACCATTACCCCTGCATATGCTATTGGAACATACGTAATAATGAACCATATTGTAATAGGGTTAGCCACTAGGTTTGTTACACAACAATAGATAATTGGAATATGAGATTTCTGTTTCATAAGCTGCTTCCTGCCACACAAGGCATGTTTGAGGAGACAACTTATATTTAGCCTAGAGAAGGAAACACTCCAAGAAAGGATAATAAGAGTCCTCAAATATTTGGAACATTGCCATGTGGGAGAAAGAATGGCTTTACTTCCCAAAGGACAGATCTAAGATGAAGACCAGATGTAGTGAAACAGGCAATACCAGAGTTCTATAAAGAATGCCTAAATCTTCCCAAAAGAATTTAAACATCCTATCACATACATGCACCCCTATTTATAACAACACAATTTGTGATAGCTAGGTCTTGGAAATAACTCAAATACCCACCAACCAAGGAATGAATTAAAAAGATATGTTTTTTTTTAATATAATGGAGTATTATTCAGCCACAAAGAAGGATAAACTGGAGACTTTTGCAACTCAAGACCATAATTGTAAGTGAAATAAATCAGACCATATATGGAAACATCATATGTCTCATTATTGTGAGAATCTGAATGGGTAAATAAGATCCAAATTGTAAGGGTTGATAAGCTGGCTCAGTGGACCAAGCATCTGCTTTAGCAAGCATAAGGTCCAGGGTTCGATCCCCAGTCCCACATGCTACTCTGGCCCTGCCTCTGGGGCTCCCTGAGCTGGTGAACAACTCAGGATGTGGTGGTACACAGTTGTAATCTCAGTACTGGGGAAGCTGAAAACAGGAGGAGTCTGAGCTTCATAATAAGGCCCTGTACCAAATACGTAAATGGAAAAAGAAATCCAAAATGTATAATTGATGTTGTGAATTGTGCAGATATTGCTCAAAAGAAAAGACAAACTATGATGCAAAAAAGGAAAAAAGAAGAAAACCTATATTTCTACATAGAATAGTTAAAATAGTTGTGCATCTAGTTTCTCTTAATTCACTGAAAAGTAAGTGCTAATATTATTTGGATAAGATATCTTGCCTGTATCTTGTACTCTGAATAACTACTACAAAGACAACAATACAGAATGTTTTGATTATTATAACTGCCCTGCACTTGTTTTGAAACTGGTTTATTGATAATTTTTTATCTTTAAAATAAAAAAGAACACATCAATAATCATTGTGGATCTAAAGGGAAAAACAGCACCTTCACTTTCTCCAGACAAGATCAAGGGTGTACAAGGGGCATCTGGTTAGGCTGGGCATTAAAAATGAGCCTGTAGTAGGAGACAAGAGGCTGAGAACAGGGTGTTCTTATCATGTGTTTGAGAGAGCAAACAACTTACCAACAATTAACATCTGTCTGACCTAATTGATATTCTCAATTTCTCGTGTTAAGAAATGCAGACTCAAGAAAAATCAAATTCATAACACTGACTCCAACTCACACTATATTTAAACAGAATGGGGTTCTTTTAGGAATTATACATGTGTTTTATTTTTAAGATATTCATAGAAGTTAAAGAAATATAAGTCAAGACCACTTTGAGAATCCATCTCCCCCAAGTCAGAACGGCTATCACGAAGAACACAAACAAGTAGTAAGTGTTGGAATGAACGTAAGATCAAGGAACTCTCATGTATGCTTGGTAGAAATGTGAACTAATGTAACCACCATGAAAATCAGTATGGTGACTCCTGCAAAAACTAAAATTAGCAATACCATTTGATCCAGCTGTAGGACTCCTGGTATATTCCCCCCAAAAAATGAAAGACAGCATAGCATACCCATGTTCATGGTGGCACAGTTTCTCAGCAACTAGTCCCCAGATACAAGCTTAGATGTCCCTCAGTAGATGAAGGGATAAGAAAAAAATTGGGTCTGTGTACACAACAGAGTATCTGACCATAGAGAAGAAAGACACATTATCATTTGCAGGAAAATGGATGGGACTGGAAATCACATGATAAGCAAAGTAAGGCTGACTTGGCATGTTACGTGTCCCATCACTTCTTCTGTAAGAGAAACACAGATAATGAAATGATTATATAACAAATAAAATAAGAATTCACAGAAAAATAGAAGGTGAGTTTGTAAAGATGGGAAAGATCTGAGGAAGGGATGAAAAAAAGGGAGATGTGATTAATGGCACTGAAAATGATCAAAATACATTAAATACATATACCAATTTCTCAAAAAGATCCATGCTATTCTGTAGTACTAACATGTAGTAATTTAAAAAAAAAAAAAAAAAAAAAAAAAAACCCTACCATGCCTAAACATAAAAGCAAAGAAATAAGAGAGGGGAGATAGCTCAGTGGCAAAAGCACCTACCTGTCAAGTTCAAGGTCCCAAGTTTGATCTCTGGTACAAAAAAAAAAAAAAAAAAGAGGGTTTGGGGAGATAGCTCAGTGGAATAAGTACTTGCTTTGCAAGCACAGGATTCTGAGTTCAATCCCCAGTACCACCAAAAAAAGAAAAGGAAAGGGAACAAATGTTCAATGGTAGATTTTACATATGCTACTAGGAACCTTCTCCATTATTTAAGTAAAAAACTTTTATGGGAAAACTTGAAGATTCAGAGATATGACTCTTTAAAAAAGATAGAAATGACCCTTCACTACCACCTCTGTTACTCACTGCCTTGTATCTAATCATTCGCTGGGGTCCAGAAACAGTGGTGGTCATGTCACAGTGTGTCTTCTCTTACTTATCCCACATAAAACACAAAAGGTCTTCCTATTCACTATACCTCATTGTCTTTCACTCCTAGTTCAGGGATGAAGAAATTGAGGCACAAAGAGGTTGAGAAATCTACCCAAGTGCATGATCAGTATTTCCCAAACTCTTACCTTGTTGGCCTGCTGCCTGCACAGATCTGAGACTCCTTCACCAGGTGTTATGTTTGCTTTAACTGAGCTATTCCAAGATTATTCTTTTTGTTTCCAAAACTTACTTTATGTATTTTTAGGTGAGTTATCAATTCAAGGAGTTATGAAAAAGCAGAAAAGAGAGTAGACTGAGCATAAAATGCCTCTCATTCTGTAGAGAAGGCAGTTCATTGGGGACCAGGTAGCTCTGAACAAAAAATGCTAACCAGCCTTCCCAGCTTGGTTCACACGTCAAGCAAGCATCATGTAACACAGTGCATCACTGAAAACTATGGGATAAACTGCACTGACCCAAGAAAAACAGGATATGATAGACAATGTCAATCAGTATTGTTCCTTTCCAACACCAACAAAGGCTCTTAGGGGCCGGGGAGATGACTCAGTAGAATAAATGCTTCCCTGGCAAGTGCAAGGGCCTGAGTTTGATCCTCAATTCCACACACACACACAAAAAAATGGCTTTTAAAAGAACTAGCCTTAGAAATAAGATCAATGAAGCCAGCTACTATTGCTCTTGAGTCAGTTTTCCAACTAAGGCAGCCTCTTCAGGTGCATTCAGGAAGAAATAAAAGTTGATTCATCTGAAGACCAGCCAGGGTTTAGCATAACAGTACTGATTTTAAGAAGTACTGGGAAAGCAATCGCTTGGAATTTTTGATACATATATTCCCAAACCATCTGTGGATCTTAGGTACTTGGTGACACAGAGGTGTGTAGAGGGGATTTCTGTGGGGGGTCTGAAGGAAATGACCCTTCAAGGTGCTTCTGTGTCTGTCAAGTGCAGCGCTGTTTTTATACCCAATGACAGATCAGACAAGCTTCACTAACCACAGAAGTTGGGACAAAAGCCAGCTGAATCCCACACATCTCTGTGGTCCTCCTGCCTTTTGGCAAACTCCAGGACCAGATTGAAGAGTCTGTGCCCAGTGTAGGGGCCAAGTTTGGTGTGATCCGGGGATGATTTATACGTTTTTGGGTGGAGTCCACATGAGACTCTGCTGCTTTGGCCAAGTCTAGCTTTGGAGTTTCTGACTCATTTGAAGTAAAATGTGTGAGGTGGGGACAGATGGGCTCCCCAACAGGGACCAGAGGAGTCGCCTCCAGATCTTGTGGGACCCAGAACAACTGATTTTCCCACCTCTTTCCTCAATGGTCTGAAAACCATGCAACACAGGTGGTGTCAGGGATATGGAGTTGGACGTCCAAGTGCTTTCCAGGATTTGCCAAAAATAAAAATAAATTGCATTTAATTTCTGAAGGGAGAGAGACTGGATTGATTTTGCAGTCTCTCCTCTAAACAGCAATTTACATGCTGAAACTGTAAAGCTGAGGGTAAAATATCCCTTCCTGGTGATTTGAAATCCGTTGATTAATTTCAAGTTGATGACCTTGTTCCCCTACAACAATAGAACTTTAATTCATCTCACTCAGGCTGCCTCTAACTAGTTTTCAACAATCACGAAACAACCAGCAAGTAGTGGCTATTCAATGGATGGAATCCCTATTAATAAACACAAATTAAATGAAGCATATCAAAAAACCTGAGCTCAATACCAAACTAAATAAGGGATTTCTCTGCATTTAAAAAAAGAGTGCATCCCTACTGAAAGAATCTCAAAGCAGTGCTGCTCAATAAAAATAAAATGAGAACCATATATAATTTTATCTTGTCCAGAAGCCATATTCAAATATAAACACTAATAATATTAATTCTTTTAAATAGACTTTTGTGACCTAGGCTAGGGCTATGGTTCAGTGGTGGAGCATTTGTATTCCTACCCTAGGGTTTGACCTCCAGAACCACAAAAACATAATACATACACCACAAGGTATATGTATATCCACACATGTATTTCTTTTAAGCAAACGCATCTAAAAGATTATTGTTTTAACATGTAACTAACATGAACAAAAAGGAGTTTTGTTCTACAAAACATGGGGTTTTTCTTACCTTCTTTGTTCTACAAAACATCTTTGGAATCCACTGTGTATGTTACACTTTCCAGCATTTGGATTTTCCACATTTCAAGTATTCAAAAAGCTTATACAGCTAGCAGTTGCCATTATTGGATAGTGCAACTGTAAAAGTGCATACAACTTTAGAAATAGATAGATAGATAGATAGATAGATAGATAGATAGATAGATAGATAGATAGAAGCAAATGTAAACTGCAAGAATATGAAGAATGATTTTGATATCACAAAACTGATATCTGAGTAGCTTAGGATCTGCCTACCCAGATTTGGTGAAGAGCCCTCCCAGAACTTCAGCACCGTGCCTCTCAGTTTCCCCATCTGAGATAAAAATACAAGTAAGACTTCTGGGCATCTCATGTGTGCATTAGGTAAATTAACACAAGTACAGTGTGTGATCTGTAGCTAGAATATCATAACAATCAACAAGTCCTTGCAAGAAGAGACTGGTGAGCAATACCTTGAACCTAAGAGTGCTCTTTATCCCTAACAGTGAGCGCACACAACTCCCGCAGTCCCAGAACTGTAAGCACAGCTGGTCAGTGCACATTTATTGTAAAATGTGAGGGCAAGTGGACACTGTGATGTGCCGCTGAAATTCTACTTTCAGAAATAAAAGAAATTTTTCACAGGCTATGAAGCTCTACTCGCAAGCAGCCCTGAGTGGTTACCTCCCATGGGAGCTACCTCACAGCCACAGCATCATCAGGGAAACGAAAAAGCACAGCCATAAGGAGAGGTCATCACTTCCAATTAGAAGCCTGGCTAAAAAGACAAAAAAAAAAAGCTATCAAGGATGTAAAGAAAAAGGAACGCTCAAAAATGGCTGGCATGAGCCGGGCGTGGTGGCGCATGCCTGTAATCCCAGCACTCGGGAGGCTGAGGCAGGTGGATTGTTCTGAGTTCGAGATCAGCCTGAGCTACAAAGTGAGCTCAAGGCCAACCTGAACTGCGTAGTGAGACCCTGTCTCAAAAAGACAAAAAAAAAAAAAAAAGGCTGGCATGGGGCCGGGGAGATGACTCAGTGGAATAAGCACTTCCCTGGCAAGCACAAGGGCCTGAGTTCAATCCCCGGTTCCTCAGGAAAAAAAAAAAAAAAAGGTTGGTAAAATCCAGTATGAAAACAATATAGAAGTTCCTCATAAAACTACCATGTACTTCAGCAAGCCCACTGCTGGACAGAGCCTGCAGAAGCGAAGTCACTATGTTGAAGTCACTACATTTGCTTACATCTGTACCTGAGTGTTTCTGGTGGCCTTATTCATAATGAACAAGGCATGGAATCATCCTGGGTCTGATAGCAGATGAATAGGCGAAGAAAACGTGGTCCATGTAGAGGCAGATTCAGCCACAAATGACAATGAACTCCTGTGCTTTGCAATAGCACGGAATGAAGTAGAGATCATGATGTTGAATGAAACAACTCAGACGCTGAAAGACAGGCATTGCGTGGCCTCACTCAGATGTGCAACCTGAAAAGTTTGATCTCATAGATGTCGAAGGTTGAGCAGTGGTCAGCAGACCTGGAAAGAATCGGGGAAGGAAGGGGAGCAGGCGTGCTCAGCTCGCTCAGGAGTGTGGGTCGATGAGAGAAGGAAAGCTTGTGCTATTCTGCAGTACAGCAGGATCACTTCAGCCAATGAGGACTAACTGGATATTCCAAAATACCTAATAGAGTAATCCCAGAACTTGGGAGGCTGAGGCAGGAGGACAGTCATGACATAGTGAGTTTAAGGCCAGCCTGAACTATATAGTGAGGCTCTTCTGCAAAAAATAAAACAAAACACTGGTAGGAAGGACTGTGAACATTCACAACACAGAGAATGACAGGTGTGTAAGGTGTTCAATGTGCCAATTACCCTAGTCTGATCATTAGCGTTGTACAAATGCACTAAAATGTCACAATGTAGCCTATAAATATGTATAAGTACTGTATGCCAATTAAAACAGAAGTATGACCAAAGAGATAGAAAAAAGAAAAAGTAATGACATGCTAATGCCCTTTTCGAGGTGATTAAGCTGCTCCGAGAGGGTACAGCAGACTGAGCTCCTCCCTGCACCTCATGTCCCTTTACTTCCCTCTGTGTCACTGGCCACAGTCCCTGAAGGAAACCCCAATCAACACCCTGAATATCAGTACCACAACGCAGAGGACCCCACCTGACAGTGAGAGGTGACTGCCTGCTGAACGAGGGCCTACCCCAGGGCAGGGTCTGAGGTGCAGCTCAGTAGAACGTGTGCGTCTCCGCCACTGAGAGCCCGAATTCCACTCCCAGGACCGCACACACAGTAGGGAGCCCATCCTATTTACCAGTGTTTCCATAACAGTTCTCATCAAGCACACCTCAAGGATTACCTCCTTCAATCTTTCCACCACCCAACAGTGACAGGCAACCTGAGGACAGCCGGAAGCCCTGAGGCCCTTGCAAGGGGCTTCTCCTTCCGATTTTCCAAGACCACACGCTGTAGCCAGACACCTGCTGGAGTGAACGCAGACCACTGGGTTCTCGCGCATCTTGGACTTTCCAATTCTTAAATTTGCCCTTTACTTAAAAAAGTCAATGATTTCACCAAGAAAGTTTGATTAGTTTCTTTTACTTTCTGTAATGAAGTGCCATCCTTTTTACACTTGAAAGGATCTTTGTAATAATGCAACATTGATCTTTTGAATACAGATGAGCTAACCTAGATAATAGGATTTAGAATGTGAGAGGCTGGGTTTGGGATGATACCTAAGGCTCCAGTGCCACCAAGAGGAATTACAGCATAACACATCTGTTTGCTAAGACACTGATTTCACATAAATAAATGTAGGACCATGCTTCATCCCTCACCTAGTTTTTTATTTTGCTCGACATCCCAGGTGAAATTAAAGGGCTGTGTCCCCAGCTGTCAGTCATCCATTGCAAAATAAACAAATAAAACCAACAACAAAGAGAGAGAGAAATGTTGAGCTCTTGGATCTGTTTTCTCCAGCCTGTAGCTTTCAGCTTCAAAGGCCTAGACATGGGATTAAAAGCTGGTACTAGAAAGCAGTTCTAATAAAACTTTAGACAAAATGGAAAGGGATTCATTCAAACAGTATTCTGCACCAGTCTCTGTTATGGGATGGAGACGCAAAAACATTCTAAGCCCAGTTCAAGCCCTCAAAGAACTGACAGGGAAACAAGAGAGTGAAGCTTTAGAGGGGAATCCAATTCCCATGAAGAAATAACACGCAGTGCTAATTTTCAATCTCCCTGTGCCTTAAGAAAAACAGAAAGAGAGAGAGAGAGAGAAGCTTTTTGATGGTCCCACCTTCAAAAGAAGACAGGACAGATATGACTCTTTAAAGCCTCACACATAGGAGGGGGAAAGGTTCCCTCACGGTCAGGGCATGTCACCTAAACACAAAGCAATATTAAATTTAACAATGCCATAGGAGGCCAGGGAGATGGTTCAATGGAATAAACGCTTCCCTGGCAAGCGCCAGGGCCTGAGTTCAATCCCCAGTTCTGCAAAAATAAAAAAAAAAAAAAACAATGCCATAGGGAACAGTGAACAAAACATGATTACAAAAGTCCTGACTAAATGACAAGTATGGGAGAATGAAGGCTATTGTCATGTCTGCTTATGGTCACATGTGAGCTTATACTCTGCTTTTTTTTTTATTTTAAGTCTAATATAGCTTAGCACACTGCAAATCACATATGCCATCCAGTGCTCAGTATGAAATACTGAATATAAAATATTTAGAGACCAGAAAATTTACTGGGGGCTAAATTGATCAAAGAAACCTTTAGGACTTCAGTAATACAGTCACTGATTGTCATTGCACTTTTACTCTGCACCCGATGACATGGAAATGCCTTGCATACACAATGTGCCACTATGTAACCAAGGCACCACGCAAAGGAGCCATCCATGATCTACAAACATAGAAAATGAGGTTTAAAGTTAAATAAGGCTGAAGAGTTTATGGTGGTGAGTTCGTGGGAATAGGATATGAACTTGGTTTTCATAGCCCCCAAGGCTAAAGTTCCTGATCATTGTATTGGTCAGCTTTCTTTTTGTGGGAAAACCTACCTGAGATCCATAATTCAAAGGAGGAAATGGTTTGCTCTGCTCACTGTTTCAAAGGGTTAAGGCCATGAGAACCTAGATCCAAGGCAGGAACTGCAAGGTGACAGGGTGTGGCAAGCAGGGGAACTAACCACCCCGCAGAAGCCAGTGAGGAGAGGAGGGGACAAGGGCTAGAGAGCAAAGGGCCAGGAACCAGGCACATTCCAAGGCCATGTGCCAGGAGCCAGCTACACACACCGAAGTTGACCAGTCCAGACAATCTAGACTCCTCTTAATGCAGGCAAGTTGGCTGGATTGACATTCCAGGCTAACTATCACACTCAAGTTAAACTAAACACTTGGCAAACAAAACAGAGCAGAAAGGCATAGAGCCTGGAATGAAGACGGGGATTCCCGCCCAAAAAAGCCCACCTCAAGAGGCAAAGTTTCCAGGGGAAACTAGCAACACAGACTCCAGGTGGGGACACAGCAAGATGCCAGACCTGGGGATGCCAAACCGAAGCAGTTGCAATCATGCCCAAGAGACAAGAGCAAGGATGCACTGACTGGGACAAAGGACAGACTCTTGGTTACCAGGCAAGCTGGTAACAGCGCAATTCCAAATTAGCCCAGAGTCCAGCCTTCCGCTCATCTTACTCAGCCATTCGCTAGCTTCAGTTGTAATGGTAGAGCTGTATCCTCCAAAATATGTACTGCAGCATTCAAGCCTGCTGAGATTTTTTTTCTGATGAGATATTTTAAAAGGAAAGAAAAACAAAGTAAAATATGAGGAGGGAATGAAAGACAGAAAGAGTAACAAGAGACGGAAGGAGTGAAGTAAGGAAGGAAAGGTGAGAGGGAAGAAAAAAAGGAGGGAAATAAAGAGGGGAAGGAAAGAGGGACAGAACAAATTTATTTTTAACTTTGGATCCCTAGGTCTGAATAGTTTGAGGAACTTTCTATGCAACAGCATATAATAAAGCATATGTATTGTAAAACAACAGCACATGCCGAGAGATGTTTGCAGGGAACACTAGCATAAAACCCCAGTGAACACAAGCAGTCATTTCCCAATGCCCCGGCCACTGAAACTCTCAAGGGACACTTTCAGAAGAAAGAGGATAGGGGAAGAGAGAGGAGCACATCAGGCTTTTCAGATCTAAAGGCAGTGGTAGGGACAGTGCAAGTGGCCCGAATGCGAAAGGCACGAAAAACACCAGAACTTAACCAGAGTATGGCAGTGCAGAGCCAGAGGTACAAAGGAAGGTCAAATCACAAAGAAACTAGACCTCCCCAGGGACGGAAGATGGCAATTTCCTGAACAAGGAATCACACCATCAGCAGCAAAATGGAGTGCCAAGATCTGAGAGCTCAAAATCTACACCAGAACAACATGTTAGGAAGAAGGGCCAAATAGCAAATTAAAGTACCTGCCAGCAGGCGCAGGGGATGGGGGTTCAATTCCTGGGCCTGCTGTGCCCCCCAGGTGAGCTGAGGCAGTGATTGAGACTGGGCATGGTGGTGCACACCTATAATCCCAGGGCTTGGTAGGCTGTAAATAGGGGGATCATTATAGTCTGATCTAGTAGTGAGACCCTGAACACCCTGTAGACCCTTCCCTAGCGCACGCACACACACACACACGCACACCCTTAAGGACAGATCAGAGAGTGGTGGGGAGGGCAGTTGTCTGTAACTCAGTGATGGAGTGTGCTGTGGAGCACACTAGGGCTTTGAAATCAGACATGTTCCCTTAAAAGGTCACTTCTGTCCTTCACCCCCTGAGTAACCTTGAGTGCCGTGGGGCTGATCTCTTTCCACTGCTCTCTTAACAAAAGGGAAACTAGATTTTAAGGAGATGATGTTACTTGGCGAACATCCCGCAGCTCAAACACATCACAGCAAGCGAGAACTCAATTCTGGACCCAGATTCCTCCAGAACAGCCCGTCTCGGCCGCGGTACTGATATGAGATGGTTCTCGGCATGCAGGAAAAACTGCCATGCCCGAGGTTCCCCACAGTGCCTCGGGAATCGCTGTTCTTGTACTAGCAAGCTGAAAGCATGGCCCGTTACCTCGTTTTCCCCAGAGGAAAGGCCTTATTGGACAACACAACTCCATAAAATCTGTGCCATAGTTTTAAAATATTCACCAAGGGCCAGTGTGATAGCTCAGCAGACTAAGCACCTGCTTAGGCAGGCACAGGGACAGGGGTTCAATCCCCGGTACCACCCCAGGCGCGCTGAGCCAGCCCCTGAGATTGGGCATGGTGGTGCATGCCTGTAATCACAGCGCTGCGGAGGCTGAAAACAGGAGGATCACTACGAGTCGGAGCTGCACAATGAGACCCTGTACCAAATACATAAAAATAAATAAGTAAACATTTTAATTCCAAATGCTAGTTGTCGTTGTAATTATTTTACTGCAAGTTAATAGGCACACTCAGTTAAGGTGTAGTATTGAACATTACGCGGCGACTTCTCGTCAGCAGTGTGTCTGCAGCCGGTGGCCTCGCCCAGGGCCAGGAGCGGTCAGCTTCCTTTGCCTGCTGCCCGCTCTCAAGGATGCTTGACTGTGACTACGTCCGACTCAACAAGCCGAAAAGCTTTTTGCTCCTCTCCCCGCTTCCCAGATCTGAACCCGAGAAGCCCTGCGGTGAGCAGCCCTGGCTCTTCTGCACCTAGAGAAACAGGTCCCCGTAGGAGGCGCGGACCCCTGGGGTGCAGAGCCCGCAGCCGGTGCAGCACCCCCGGCAGCAGCTCTGCAGGTGGCACCGTGGGGCGAGGAGATGGCGAGAAGAAAGCTCGGCTGAGTCCCGGCTCTGACTTGTAAATAGAGGCTTGGAAAGAGTACAGTTGTCAGTTTGTCTCCACGAAAGCAAACTTCTTGGTTGTTTGCTTTGAGCGTTTTGCCGTTTGCGTCTGCAGAACAAGAATGGATTTCCTGTCTGTTTCTGCAGCGATTCCAGCTGCGCTCAGCTCTCCTGCCACCTCGAGGCTGGAGATCAGGCGTCAGAGGCTTCGGGGTCGCAGGCCCGGGCCCAGAGGGCGTTCCCCTCCCGCTCCAGCCTTTCTTCCCCCTGCCCTGCCGGCGGTGAACCGTAAATTGCTTTCTTTCTTTCTTTTTTTTTTTTTTTTTTTTTTTTTTCCGGAACCGGGATTGAACTCAGGCCCTTGCGCCTGCCAGGAAGCGCTTATTCCACTGAGCCATCTCCCTGGCGCGGAGCGCGGGGGAGGAGGCTCGAGGAGCGCAGGCCTGAGAAGCCGGGCTCCCCAGCGGAACGGGAGAAGCGGCCAGCCTCCGGAGCAAAGCGGGCTTCCCGGGGGAGGCACCACCGCTTCCTCCAGCGCGGCTGCGCGGCCGTGAGGTGAAGAGAGGTTACCCTGCGGGTTAGGTGCTGTAATTCACCCGTAGCCAACAGCCTAAACCTGCAGAGCGCCAAGGGTGGAGCTCTCCCAGGTCCTGGAATTGGACCTCTCGCAAGGCCAAGCCTTTTCTCAAAAGGCTGCAGTACTCAGTGCTACGTTCAGGATCTTTTTTCTTCAACTCTCAGACCATACCCTTCATTTGTTCTACTTTGAGAGGGCCATGTGTAAAATTCTCTTTTCGGGTGTGTGTGTGTGTGTGTGTACGCATACAGGAGATTAAACCCTAGGCCTTTAAGCTGTGTGACATCCTCAGACTTCGTGATTTACTTACTGTTTTCATTTATTCTTTATTTTTATTTTCAGGCAGGGTCTTGTCTCCTTGCAAAATTGCCGAGTTGCCCAGGCTGGCTCTAAGTGATATTCCTGCCTCAGCCTCCCAGGGCACTGGAGCATGGCTTCCTTTTTATTATAACAAAAACATGTAGATCCTCTCTTTGTGTCAGGGAGACAGAAGCAGAGGCTTAAAAGTGCTGCCTGCAGACGGTCACAAAGAAGGTAGCTGGTTGTCCTCTGACTGTTACCAGAGCACCCTCCAGACTAGCAGCAGCAAATTGTCTGTTTCGAGAAGAACCAGAATCTGAATCTTTAATGAGGACTCTGCTTTTAAATGTCGATACCTGATTTTTTAAAAATCCTGTACAAGCCAGCATAGCATGACAAACCAAATATGCCCACAGCAAGGGTGCTAGAACTGTTTGCTGCATATTATGATCTGTATTACCCCACCCGAGGGAGAATTAGCTGGCTGACTAGCTTTGAGTTAAAACTGCAGAACCCGCAGACCACCCAGAAATAGCAGGGGCCCAGCAGGATGTGGCCCACCTGTGAAAGGGACCCTTTAGCGTTCTCAAAATCACAGGGCTAGGGCCGACCAAGTAGCTCAGCGGATTAAAGTGCCTGCAAGAAGGTGCAGGGGCTGGGGGTTTGATCCCCTAGGCCTGCTGTGTCGACCCCGCTCCTAGGGTGTGCTGAGATGGCAATTGAGTCTGGACATGGTGGCACATGCCTGTAATCCCAGCTCTTGGGAGGCTGTACACAAGAGAATCGCTATGACTCTGATCGAGCAGTGAGACCCTGAACACCCTGTAGACCCTTCCCTAAAATACAAAAAAAAAAAAAAAAAAAAAAAAAAAAAAAAAAAAAGATCCCAGGGCTAACGATGGTCTCACGGGCTCATTTTTACAGGCAATCACCTGGATGCTACCTGCTTCAAAAATGAGAAGAAAGATGAAAGGCAAGGATGTCCTGGGAACAACAGGATTTGAGCCACAGCTGAAAGGTGCTGGAGCACCTTGGGGGGAAGGATGGGCTTACGTCCTATCTGTGTAACATTTCCAGCCAAATGCAAACAGAACACCTTCCAGCAGGCTCGCAGGGATAGTGAACGCACTCACCTCAGGTTTTAGCACACCAGTCCTTCCAAACCTCAAAAAGGAATATAAATCAATGGTCTTTGCTACCTTTATCAACATAAACAAAGAGATAAAAATATGCTTTAAAATTTTAACTGTCTTTCCCCATCCTACCTGCAAATATGAAATTCCCCTGTGCTTCAATAAAGGAAAAATGCATCCAATGAAGTCTAACAAATGCGCCATCTGTTCACAAAGTGTGGTAGACAGTTTTTACATGTGACCCTACTGCCCTCGTGTGGTCAAAAGAAATAGTGCCGTTTTCCAAGGAGGTTTAAGGTGATGATTTTTTTCAATGTACTTTCCACAAATATTTATTAACATGCAGCACCATATGAAGAGTCATTTGATTTAAATAACACAAGTACCATTTATAACACAACCTCTATCCAAAGAATACCCTGAATTCTCAGCTTCATCCCCTGCGAGTTTGAGGGAAGAAGAGAACAAGAGGAAGAAAACTTATTAGAAAATATCTGGACAGAATGGAGGAGGTACAGCTCAAAAACCTAGCGATGGCCTCAGCCGCGTTTCTGTACTAGATCCTCACCTGACCTCTCACTGCAGCGCCTTTTTACCTCCACGACTTTCCCAGCTATTCCTGGCCTCCACAGAGCAGGAAAGAAAAACTCCCCAGCAAGGTGAAGCAGACCGAATGGGGACAACACGACACCTCCAGCTACACAACTCACAGTGCTGGTGTCCTCTTCCCCTCCCCCTGATGACATAGGGGCTGTGTCCTCCTGCAATTTAAACTGGAGAATTACAGGTTCGCAGTCGCCGTCCAGCTGCCATTTGCTCTCCAACGCCAGCTCACCGAGCTCCAGTCGAACTTCCAGTGTCTGGTTCGAGAAATTGCTCAGGAGGACTTCGAAGCAGACCAGCGCCTGCAGAGCGCAGCTATCTGTGCTTTGCGGGCCAGTGAGGCTTCTCTGGTTGGCCTGTTTGAAGATACCAATCTGTGTGTCGTCCACGGCAAATGTGGAACAATTACGCCAAACGACATCCAGCTAGCACGCTGCAAACGTGAAGAATGTGCTTGAGTGGAGAATGTGCTTGAGTCCGCTATGATGGGAAAACATTTCATTCTCAATTTTTTTTTTCCTCTTCTTCTTGTTATTGGTAGTTTTGAATGTTAGGTTTTTTAGTTTTTGGTTTTTTCCAGGGGCATCAAAAGGTACCTAAGTGCATGATTGCTAGTGGAAAATAGGGTCAGAAATCAGGTATCTATCGGCAGTTTTTCCATTTTCATTTTTATGTGACTTTTTGTCTTCATGCGAGATGTAAAGCATTAATGCAAGTCAAAAATGTTTCAATGAACAAGTTCCAGCACTTCAACCTTCTAACATTATAAATAAAAATCTGTTAATTTTTTTTTTGAGAACACCAGCATTTGGATCTTTTTTTGAAACAAATAAATTTCTTATTGACAGCAACTAAATGGTGTTTGTAGCATTTTTATCATACAGTGGATTCCATCGAGTCACTATACTTTTCTGAGTTGTCTTACATGCTAGTATGTGTTTTTAATGTTGTCTATGTTTCTGGGCTGTTCCTGTAAGTTTGCTATTAGAATACACTAAACTGAAAAAAAAAATTAAACTGGAATAACTACAGCCAAAAGAAAGTCAGCAGGTACATTTAAGATAGAAGCTTCTCTAACCTAAGTTATCTCCAAAACAGAGATAATTTCATCCTTATCACCACCCTATGAAAGCTTAAGTTGCCATATGCTGTTCTTCAAAACCTTTCCAAGATTAACTTTTGTCATAACATTGTAGTTCGGATTTAGGTTCAATGCTGAGATTTATATCTAGTCAATATGATTATTTATGTGATAATCTAAACCATAGTGATTCATGTGAATGTACGAGACACAGCACAGGAGAGCAAAGTTATCCTCTGGAAGGGTCAAAATGAATCCATTAAAGAAGATCACCCTTCCTGTGCTCAGGGGAGCCGGCCATCACTGCCACTGAGCCCAGGGTCAAAGATGCAGCTGGGAGGCTGGCTGGCTGCTGCTCCAGAGAGACAGAAAGCCTTTCTCAGGAGCAGGCTGCTGCCTTGAGACTCAGCCCCATTACCACAATGGGTGGGGCCTTTCTGCCCACCTGACTCAGAAAGGGTAGAATACCTGGTGCTTGTTTCACTTACATCCAGCCTAGGGAATGTTCTGGTAGGGATTTCCATCAGAGATGGATATTTGCTAAGAAGACACAGCAGAGTATCTGAGAAAACAAGACTGGGCATTAAGACCGGCTTAAATGGGACTTCCACCTCTACCACTATTGAGTTGGCTGTATGGTCCCAGCAAATCCCTCTATGTCTGCAGGCCTCACCTATGCAATGGGGTGAAGACTACCTGGCTTCTGGAGTTGGTGCGAGTAGGAGGGTGAGATCTGAGCACAGCTCCCAGTCCCTCACACATGCCAAAGGGCACTGGGAGGGCTGGCACTGAGAGCAAAGGAGGCCTGCTGTGAAGGCCAGGTCACTGTCAGCTGGGCTGGGGCAAGGGGAAGCAGGTAAGCAGGCAGAACTTCTGCCTGCAATTTAGATTGAGATTATGAGGGGACCAAATTCTCTGGCATTGGGACCAGACAGAACTAGGAGTCGAAGAGCCTGGCCAACATGACCTATCACCATGTGGTGAGCTTTTACTTCCCTTGAGCCCACTCAAGGGCCATCACCGGTCCTTTCATTCCTCTTCCGAGCCATCCAAGTGGCCGGCCAGTCAAAGGAGAGTGTGAGGTAGCCTCTGCTCACGGGAAGGCTTTCACACCATCGCATTTCTCTGGCAGCTACCTTCATCCCCTCCACCGTCAGTGGCCAGCCCTGCCCTGTGGGGCCCCAGGGCTGCTGCACAGCCAGTCTACACACTGCTCTACATCTCCACTATCAAAGTCTGAGTGGTGGGTTAAGCTCCCAGTCCCCAACCTTCCTTTAACATAGTGTCCACTCCACACTTACATCCGGGGCCTGGTTTAGTCTGGTTCCTGGCAGGAATCTCTGCCTTTAATTCCACATCACCATGGCTATGAGCTTCAGTCCCAATTGCTCTGGACAGATTTACTAGTTCTTTTCATTATTCTCCTTCCACTTTCCTTTTTTAACCAATAAAATGTATCCCCTTTGATTTGCCTTGACTGTATCATTTTCTGCTATAAAAGCTAAAATTGGTTAAGAGCCAGGTCTCACACTGGAGAGATTTTTTTCCACACATATTGATTGGGATATAATTTGCATACCATAAAATTCAATTTTAAATGTAAAATTAATGAGTACAACCATCATCACTGTCTTCTAATTTTAGATGATTTTCATCAGCCTGGAAAGAATCTATTTGGCCACTTCCTAATCCAACTCCTAGAGTTTGGACATTTTATATAAATGGAATCCCAAATGGGGTATGCTCTCACACTGGGCCAAGATGAGCGATCTGTGCCTAGCCCCCCCTTCCGAGACCACCCTTGCAGTGCAAGTCCACAAACCCTTGGCTCTTGCTCTCCCCTACAAAAGGAACCAACCACAGTGCTTATCAGGTCCTGAAGCACTGTCCATTTACAAGTAGCTAAGGGGTGGGGAGATGGCTCAGTAGAATAAGTGCTTCCCTGGCAAGCATAAGGGTCTGAGTTCAATCCGCAGTTCTGCCAAAACATAAAAAAAAATTTACAAGTTGCTGCCCTTAGACTGAAAGTATACCGTCCATCAAAATCATACACAGGGCCTCACACATTTCACCCCCACAGATATAAAGCTACTGATGTGCTATGTTCCAAAGAGGAGAGACAAAACTCTTGATGGTGACAGGAGAGGGGCTAATGCACTCCACCAGACTGGCCTCTTACTAAGAGCATCAGCATCTTGAAAACAGACATTCTGGTGAAAAGGGAAATGTTATTGTTTTAACTAAAACTAAGGCCTGGCATTCAGCACAGTCTCAATCAAAATCATAACTGCCATTTCTGGAGAACGAGACAAGCTACCCCTAGACCTCAGGTAGAAATGCAAGGCTCCCATGTAGCCAAGACACTGACAAGCAGCAAAGATGGAGGACTCAAAAATTCCAATTTCCAAGCTTATTACAAAGCTACAGCCGTGAACTCATGTTTATAGAACAGCTAAATCTTAGAAGCAGGATGTGTGTCCTTCAGCACAAGAACACTGAAGGAAATGTGGAATTTACACACAACAGAGACCTAGTCTGCCATAAAGAAGGCTGGTTGGGAAATGGGAAAAAGCTGTTTCCCCTGCTCTGGACAGAGAGGAGACATTTCAAGCAAAAATGTCCAAAGCTGCTAGACAAGAAAAAAGAAAATGTTCATTATGGAGTCAAAGGAATTTTCAGATTGAGGTGGTCATGGGTCTTCCCCTCTCAGCTTGAAGGAACGTATGTTAACTGCCAAAAAGAAAAAGCCTGTTGAAACTTTAATAGATGCTCATGCAGATGTCAGTAGTTACCCAGCCAGTGGTCCCACTTGCAAACTGGAAAGTACTCAGTGTTTTCCCCATGTCTGGCAGTTGATGTGCTCCCAGTAATACTAGAGTTGGTGAGAAATAAAAGGCCAGTTTATTTGAGACAATACCCAATGGCCATGGAAGATAAAAAGAGGGATTAAACCTCACATTTAAGAGATCTCTACTAATGGACCTATAAAAAGTTCTGACTAGTCTTTTTATAATTGCAAACTTAAAAAAAGATCCTTCTGCTAATATCTCAACAGCTGTCCAAAAGTTATCAGATCAATGATATACAAAATGCTGAGGTCCCCTGGACCGTATTTGTATCATTTTTAAGGGAATTCATTACTGTTTACTTGGTGAAAATCATTTTGACTGTATTCATAATTATCTTGCTGATGTTATTATTTGGCCCATGTATGTTTAATAGTTTCTTTGGCTTTGTCTTCTCCAGATTTAAAGCAATTCCACCTACCTAAGATAAAAACACCTGGTTTCTATTGAAGGCCTTTAGATAGAACCTCTGGAGAGTATCTCTGATTGCCAGCCAGAAATTACAACCCCTTTCACCCTGAAGAAGCCAGAGCAGCCATCCCCTTGGTTCCTTTATGGCAGCTCAGGTTACTTCTTCAGAGAGGGGAATGTTGTAGGCAGCTGAATAAGAGAGAAATATTCTAGGCAGTCAGAAAGGGCCAGGCCCTCAAGGAGACAAGATGGAAGACAAGGTGACTTTGTAACTTGAAATAGACACGCCCACTTGGGCCACACCTCAAGACATAAGAGAAAACATACAGCTACATACTTCCCTAGGGATGGCCATCAGTGACTGACATTCTAAATAGGTATTAATCACCTTGAAAGCTCAAATGAGCCACTAGCCCAACCCCCAACAGGAAGAGACTCTGTCCTGAATTCATGCCTACTTACTACATGACTCACTTCCCCATTTGGTACTACATTTAATCAATTTTACCTGAGCAACAGAGTTTGTAATCTCATTGATTGACCACAGTTTTGTCCCACCTCATGCCCATCTAAGCTAGGTCTTATGTTCTCCACCAGCCTCACAACATAGTTTTCCTCTATAAAAGTCCCTGGAACTGAGAGCTTCCTGGAGAACAACCCACTCGGGTCTCCCTCTTGTCTATCTCCTTGATAGGAAACTTCTTTCCCCCAATACATATATTCTGCTGGGAAAAAAAAAAAAAAAAACTGTCAGATACTCAGAAGAAAATCCAAAGCCCTTTGTGACCTTGCATTAGGTAACTGTTTATGAGGTAACACTTCAAAAAGGCAAAAAAAGAAAAATAGACAAATTTGACTTTAAGAAATTTAAAACTTTTGCCAGGCATGGTGACACATGTCTACAATCCTAGCACTCAAGAGGCTGAGGCAGGAGGAGTGCCGCTAGCGCCCGTACCTGCGGGGCTTGGGACCTAGAAAGCACGAAGCCCATGTTAGGGTGGGGGTCTCTCACCTGAGGATCACTGAGGGTCCCTGTTCGGGCGCCAAATGAGGCGGAGGGCCTCACAGCAGGTAAGAGACGACGCGACTGATGATCGCGAAGACCGGCTGATGGCGCAGATCTAATTTATTGCGGAAGTGCAGGTGTACATATAGGGGGGTGAGGGGGTGGATCTGAAGGGTGAAGAAAGTTAGGTGGAGAGTTGTGATAGGAGTGTAGGCGTCCTGTGACAGAGATTAAGGGCCAGGGGACTTCCGGGAGATCAGGCAGAGGAGTCTCAGCCCTTTGGTGCGCCACCTCAGGGAGCCAAGTGTGTCTACACCCGAGTGTCAGCTACCCGGGAGAGCCAGACCTCTGCGTTTCTCCCTTCAATAGGGATCTTTTTAAATCGGATATTCTTCCATCAAAATACATAAAGAACTTTCATGACTCAATACCAAAAAACAAACAAACAAAAACAATCTAATTTAAAAAATGGGAGTCGGCCAAATAGCTCAGCAGATTAAAGCACCTGCAAGCAGGCAGGGGAGGAGGGTGGTGTTCAATCCTAGGGCCTGCCATGCCATCCCTCTCCCGGGGCACACTGAGATGGCAAATATGACTGGGCATGGTGGTGCACACGTGTAATTCCAGCTGTTGGGAGGGTGTAAACAGGTGGATCACTATGAGTCCGATCTAGTAGTGAGACCCTGAACACTCTTTAGACCCTTCCCTAAAATATAGGAAAAAAATGGGCAAAGTATCACATAGAAATTTCTCCAAAAAATATGCAAAAATTATTGACAAGCGTGTAAAAGATGGAAGAAAACACGGTTGCCTATTACTTCACTCCCATCATGGTGGCCATGACCATAAAGATCGCCAGCAGCGTAACCTTCAAGGATTTCCAGAACATGCTGCTGATAGGGACATAAAATAGTGCAGCTGCTACGGAAAGCAGCTCAGTCAGAATGACCACAGCGCCCAGAAGCTCCACTACGTGGTACCTACTAAACTGAAGCACACACATATAGCCGCGCAAGAAGCTGGATCCAGATGTTCATACCAGCTTTACTCTCTATAGCTAAAAAGTAAAAACAATCTCCATCCCAATCAATGCAGGAATGGATAAGCATGATGTAGTGTATCCATAAAATAGCACATTACCCAGTCCATAAGAAGGAATGAAGTACTGGTCTCATGCCACAATGTGGATAGACCTGAAAAACATTTGCAAAGTTGGGGAAGCCAAAGAAGACATATTGTGACTTAATGTTTATGAACTGGGGCTAGGGAGCTAGCTCAGTTCAATCCCTGGTACTGGAAAAAAAAAATTTATGAAATGTCCAAAACAGAGAAATACACAGATATATAATGATTTCCTAGGACTGGGAGAGAGGAAAAAACAGGGGAAAATTGATAGCTAATGGACATAGGACTTATTTTTAAGAAATTAGAATATTCTGGGATTCAATAGTGGTGATGATTGTTTACCTTTATAGATACATTAAAAATGATGTCGCTGAGCTACATCTTAAAAAGAATCTGTGAATCCTATCTCAACAAAAAATAAGGTTTGGTCACTCTGGACTTGATCCAAATACAGAAGAACATGGAAAATGAGCGTCCCAATGTCTCCTTAACTGCACGAAATCCACTAAGCTCTTATCTCCAACTCAGAGCCCACCTTTTCCACTAGAGGAGAACTACCCGGAGGCAGGAAGAGTGAAGATAGTGCCCACTCCCATTTGCTTGCTTTTCCTCTCAGCACCCCCAGCAATTCCCTGAGCCCGTGACATACCTCGCTTCCTGTCCCAGCCTCAAGCTTCTCTCACACCCCCCAGAACCACTCCACGGGGCTCCTTGCTCCTTGGACAAGCGTTGGCAGTAGCCATGCAGTGCTCGCTCCTGAGCCATCTGCCCTCCTAGGAGCACAGCAGGCCCCAGCCACGTCCTCATTTCCTCACTCCTCCTGAGTGAGGGTGCGCTGTGCACAGTGGCTGTGCTCCCGCAGTCTTCCTTCATTCTTTCAGCAATCTAATCATGTCAGCATTTCTCCATGGTGAACTCCTTATGTTGAAATATTCTATGTGTTTTCATCTCACTTAATTCCATCCAAATAATAAAGCCCATCATATACACGTATTTCTTTCCTCTATTTAAACCTCATATGGCAGCAGCAACTACTATATTAATCACTTCCTATTACTGGACACAATATTTGACACCCACAATTTAAAGGAAAATAGATTTGATTGGACTTAAGGTCCCAGAGGACTCAGTCTGTGTCAGTTGGATCTGAGGCAGAGACATCCTGGTGGAAGGCTGTGGCGGAGGAAAGCTGCTCCCCTTGGGACAGCTGGAAGCAGAGAGAGGAGGGTGAGAAAAACAACAGTAGGGGATACACCCTCCAGGCACATCCCCAGCGGCCAACCACTTCCTCCTAGGGCCCTTCTCCTAAGAGCACATTTAGGTATTAACTCCACAGGAGACTGGTGCCCAGGTTAGTATAGTACCCCAATGATTCAATCAAATTTTACAAGTCCCACATAAGGGTTTATGAGAAATTCTATATCTAAACCATAACTCCTACCATTTGTCTTTGTACAATGAGATATTCCTTCATGACACAACCTGCTTTATATTAGAGGGATATTTCTCAACTTCTACATGTTTTTGTATACAGTTAACAAATCCTTTTGATGGCAACTGGATCCATCCCATCTCACCTGATCTTGTTCATTGCTCTAAATTTGTCTGAAGCATATTGGTCTTTTGAGAAATTTTAACTGCTCTGAATTCTAATTAGAGTCATTTATTTATTGAGTACCTGCCTCCTGAAGACACCACATTCAATGATCAGAGAATACAATGATAAATTAGACAGTCTTCAATGGGGGGATTGAATTTAGCGGGAACAGTAAGACATAGCTGAGATTACACAACTGGATTTTCTTATATATTTTAAATTTTAAGTAATCTCTCATGTTCCTCAAATATATATTCATGATCATTTTTTTTAATTTAGTACAGAGTCTACAGAGTCTCACTACACAGCTTGGACTCATAGTGATTCTCCTGTTTTCAACCTCCCAAGCACTGGGCTTATAAGCGCACACCAACATGCCCAGTCTCAGGCACCATCTCAGTGTACCCCAGGGACAGGACCAGCACAGAATGCTGGGGATGGAACCCCAGTCTCTGTGCCTGCCTAAGCAGGCACGTCAGCCTGCTGAGCTATCTGGCAGCCCTTCATGCTAATTTTTTGAAGATAAGTTCACAATACACACAAACTTCTCACCTGATGCTGCTGCTCATCTGTCTCATGAAAAGAAGGATTTTATTCATACTTCATAGCTGCTTTGAGTTAGGAAGAAATTCTGAGCATGAGGGCCAGGGAGATGGCTCAGTAGAATAAGCACTTCCCTGGCAAGAGCAAGGGCCTGAGTTCATTCCCCAGTTCTGCCGAAAGAAAGAAAGAAAGAAAGAAAGAAAGAAAGAAAGAAAGAAAGAAGGAAGGAAGGAAGGAAGGAAGGAAGGAAGGAAGGAAGGAAGGAAGGAAGGAAGGAAGGTAAGAAAGAAAGAAGGAAGGAAGGAAAGAAAGTAAGAAAGAAAGAAGGAAGGAAGGAAAGAAAGTAAGAAAGAAAGAAGGAAGGAAGGAAGGAAGGAAGGAAGGAAGGAAGGAAGGAAGGAAAGAAAGAAAGAAAGAAAGAAAGAAAGAAAGAAAGAAAGAAAGAAAGAAAGAAAGAAAGAAAGAAAGAGAAATTCTGAGCATGCATCTAAGTTTAATTCTTTTCCGAATGAAATAGTTATAGTCCCAAGAAGATATAAAATTTATCAAGCTGGAAACCCTATATTATACTGATATTCAGAGAATTGTCTGAACTAAACCCAACCTTGGCTATATTGGAATATCAATATTCCAATTGATTATGGCACCAAAGGACATTTTCTTAGACAGACTAAACATGGTCATTTTTTTGGTAAATATTTTACTCGAGGATAAGATATCAATCCTACATTTCATTCACAACTGGGAGAAGCCCAGAAGCCCAGACTAATTTAATCAAAGCATTTCCTTTAAATAAGTTCTCTTCATAAATCCATAATATATTCAAAAGGGAGGGAAGAAAGAGGGGTATTAAATGCATTGGACATTACAGAATATAGCTAGAGCAGCAGCTCATTTTTCTGAAACGTGATCATGAAAAGAAAAAAAGGAGGTCAGCAAATGCCAGGCACATCTTTAAAACAAAGCAGATTTCAAGGTAACGAAAACAGTCTTCAAGAAAAAGTGAGTGTTCCACAAATAAACTAAAAGAAGTGATAGAATTCAAAACTCACCATTTACCTACCTATGATGAAATAACGAATCCAGGCAGCGGCCTTTGCTTTAGGTTGCGGGCACTGCTATGACAAACTACTTCAAACTGGGAGGCTTCAACAACAAAGACTGACTCTCACACAGTCCCGAAAGTGCAAAGCCTGCAAGCGTGGTGTCAGAAGGCCGCGCTGCCACTGAGACTCCGCGTGGAACCCTTCATCGCCTCTTTCTCCCTTCCAGCGAGGGCTCCATCCGTCCTTGGAGTGCACGGGCTTCCACTGGCATCGCTCCAGAATCTTCTCCTGGCACCTCATGGCGTTCTCTCTGTGTGTGTCTTTGCTTTAAACACATGACACCAGTCCAAATTGGATATTTGTCCACCCTAATGGCCTCCTCTGAACTTGATAACATCCACAAAGACCTTACTTCCAAATAAGAATTCATTCTCACACAGCCACATTTAGAATTTTAAATTTTGTGAGGAGGACAGAATTTATAATAGCTATATACCTATATGAAGACAATGAAAAGATAAAATGTAACTGGAAAGTTCTGAAAGGATAAGATTATCACCTGGTGAATCCTGATAAACATTAGAAGCACTAGGAGCTAAGCAGCCGTGCTCAGTTTGCGGTTGGTTGGTTGATTTGTTTGTTTGTTTGTTTTGTTTTGTTTGTTTCATTGGTTTTATTTTGTTTTCAGTACCAGGCATTGAACTTGGGACCTTGTGCTTGCCAGACAGACATTTATGCCACTGAGCAATCTCCCCCACCCTCCCAGTGCTCACTTTGGCAGCATGCACACTATAATCAGAAGTAAGCCTTTTGGAGTACATGAAGCAGCAAAACAAGAGCAAAAACAGAAAAAAAATTAAAATGAAATTGTAGACTCCGAAAAAAACAAATGAAATGGCAACTGCTCCTGGAAAACTGAACCATAAGCTGGTGGAAGGGAGGTCTGAGAAGTCAGGAACCTGTGACATTAGTTATTTTAGGGAGTCACATTAAGAATAGGACCTAAAAAATTAAATTAAATTACATAAAGAATCAGTGTGATTCTTATGAAAAATAAAATAAAAAGAATAGGACCCAAATACTAGAACATTGACAGAGCCTATTTTATAACCAGTGTCACAGTGTCTGCCATCCACCCTGGGCACAAGACCAATGGAAGAGTCCCAGGCAAGAGCCTCTAGCAACATGAGGGGAGTTGAGAGAAAGCCTATAAAGCACCATGTGAGATCCAGCCTTCCTCTTTCTCCAGCTCAGTAAGTACATTGACATCTTGAATTGTGTCCTCCTGTCAGAAAGTAGCAAGAGACCCTCGACAGAATCTGACCAGCCCCAGGAAGAATCTCACATTGATACTTGGGGTCGTCTAATGAGATAGCTGGCAAAGTTACTTCATAGGGATGACCACAGTTGACAAGCCCTACTCTCACAGCAGTGTGTGTACACACGCACACATGAGCTTCATTCTTAAAACTGAGCAGACTTGTATGATTCCTATGACATAATATTCTGGGAAAGTCAAAACCATGAAGACAATAAAAACATCAATGACCACTAGGGGCTAGGAGGGAAAAAGGAGTTAATGCATACAGAGGATTTTTTGGTCAGTAAAGTCAATCTTTATACTATGTTTCTTTCTTGCTTTGTTTGTTTGTTTTTTGTTTTTTGGTGTTTTTTTTTTTTTTTTTTTTTTTTTTTTTTTTTTTTTTTTTTTTTTTTTTTTTTTTTTTTTTTTTTTTTTTTTTTTTTTTTTTTTTTTTTTTTTTTTTT